>KN883909.1:107223-125234 GCA_000934455.1 Apostichopus parvimensis
CCCCCCCCCCCACACACATACATAAAGACCTGATGAGGTGAAATACCATATATCTAGTTGGCAGTTCATTAAAGCAGCAGGTAAATGCTTCCACAAACTTACTTGAGTCCAGGTGATCATGGAAACAGTCATTTTGTTAATTGAATTAAACAATTTGTTGTGTTTATCTCACAGGTTTCTCTCAGTGGATTTGTAAATAGATTCCTTTCACCAATATGAAAAGAACCAGAACATTGGAATCGAAAAATGAGGGTCCAGCACAGAAACGAAAGGATTCTGGCAGTAGTCATAGCAACAAGGATGATAAGTCCAGCTTTCCAGTTTTTCCTCACTCAAGATATGATGCTGCTTTTCCTAATTTTTCCGAACCACGGGAAGTAGGACAATTCTCTCTAGATGCCAGCCAAGATGGAGAAAGAAACGTGTACAATGACTCGAGAAAACTCAAGTTTTACATTCCTAAAGATGACCAAAAAGTTAACTTTGATTTAAGACATGGCTATGAAAAGTTTATTAGGAAGGATGATGATATCAAGGAAAGACTTGACAATCTTCTTCGATGGGTCTTAATGAACAAAGAACAGTTTACTGTCAATGAAGATGGCTCGATAAAGAGGTTTGTTACAGTTAAGATGAATTATTGTGGGACACTCACGACTTTTAATTGGCTAAGTTTACTTGCTGAATAAAATATCTCTAACTTCTGCTTATCTAGCCTTTGAAAATATATAACCATCATGAATACATTTTTCATATTTTGACAGCATGTTGACAAAACTATGAGCAATTTCTATGGCAGTATCCTCACGTAAATGACATAATACCGGGACCTATTATGACACAGTCTACTAAAAAAGAATGCTTCTGGGAATAACTTGGATGATCTTAAATGATTTAAAATACTATCCTTTCTTTTAATGGAAATAAAACGGGGTACAATAAGAAAATTCTATGGAAAATAATATAGGGATATTTCTGTCATTGATTACATTGAACACAAATATATAATCTGTCTAACAGATGTACGTAAGCTAACACAAAATATTTTATTTTTTTATTCCTATATTTGCGGCAAATTGAGTAAAGCTGTTGTAAGAAAGTGTCTTATATAACCTTGTATGCACAACAGAGAACAAAGGGTAGAATCCAACACCATTTGTGATTGCAAAAATTTGTAGTGTACTGTGAATACCTTTGTGATATTATTAAAGGTGATCAGTATACATTTACCCGAAATATGCTAAAAATCAAGTACTGGTCACAGGTAACTCTGTTTTCAATAACTATTTTGATTCATAGAGACATTTAATTGTCCGATGGAACATTCCTTAATGTCTGGCAATAATTTCAGAACTTCTAGGAAAGTACTTTTGGAAACTTTGAGCAATTTTTTAACATGCTAATAGTTAAGGGCAATAATGATGACCTTTAAGTTTTGTTATATTAGATTTTGGTTTGTGTTACATCTGAACAGCTAACTAAATAAACTGTATAATCTGTGTAGCACCTGAAAATTTACTGTATGGTTGGTTTTCTGAGAAGCTACTAAAAAAATAGTACATTGAAATGCATGTTAATTTTTTTGCAATCTCACTTAAGTGGACTTTTTAGTATGAATAGTTTTATACTTGTGTAGATAATTTATAACTTTCTTGTCATTCATTTGCAGCTTAAATACAGATTTCCTGATGTGGAGGGGTCACCTCACTAAAATAATTTGTACTCCGTTCCAGAAGGATTCTTGGTCAATGGCTGTAACACTATTTGGTGGGACGTATTACATGAGCGAAGTCGAAACAGCGGAAAATGAGAAGAGAAGGAACGAGATGAATGAACGTGAAAAGGAGATGAGTTATTGGGGTTATAAATTTGAACAGTATGTGACTTGTGGTAAGTTTTTTTGTGTGTGGTATGATATACAATTAAAGGGAGTGAAGACTCGCGCACAAAGAAACGTCTGATGCCGGTAATCTGACCTAGTTCAGAATAAGGTGTAACAGAAGTGTTAGACACCACCATCGATCTCAGAAAATACACACACAGCTTGCTACCGTTGGTAATTAGACACTAGTGTACAGTCAATACATGCAGCTACAGTCAATACCCACAACACAGTGTACATAGCAGCGATGGACATCTCAGCAGGGAGTTGTTATGAAACTCTCTGATCTCAGGTCCAGATGAAAGATATAACAAGGTATCACGTTTCATTACTGTCTGCATTTTGTAGCGACAAGAAGAAAAATTTCTTGCAAGCAACGGAAAGTTACCTTTTTTCAGAGGGCGGCACGCAGTTTGGGGCGAGTCTTCAATGCCTTTAAGAATACATGAAAGCACTGAGCCTGCCATGACAAACCTAAAGTAGAGAAAATAGTTACTACAGGCATACATAAGTCTTAATTTTTAAGGTATGCTGTATTGGCCCCAAATATGCTAGATATTCAAATATGGTCACCTTTGGTCAAAATTCTTAATCTGTTATTATTACAACTTTCGAGGAAATTTCCTCACTGGGACATTTAGTAGAGTAAAGACCTCCAGGAAAGTACTTTTTGAAAACTTCTAGCAATTATAGGGTGCTATAATTTGGGGCCTATACTGACTACCTTTAAATTGGCTTAAAGCTAATATTCATGTAGCCTGTACCTTGTCTGGAATATAAAAGTCTATTACATTTATTTATCGAAATAATTGCACAGTTCAGTCTTCTGGCCTCCCCTCCTCCCCCCCCCCCCCAAACCAGAAGTATATTCGGTCACACCCGCCTTCTATGAATATTTGATAACTGAATTTTTACAATTAAGCTAATTGGTCACTTGGATATGTAGACCTACTTTAGAGACCAATATATAATCAATGTAAAGTATCAAACTATTTCTACCCTCGAAAGCAAATGTCAAATTGGATACCCGGCAGCGTGTGACAAATTGATTAATTTTAAACAGAGAATATGTCTTTTCTGACTGTCAGAGTGGAATCTCTCCCTTTCTCCATAGATCGAAAGGATGGCGAGCCGGACACGTCTGAACCGGTAAACAATCATGATGCCTTCTGTTCTGTGGTGAAGTCGAACCTGAGCAAGCATCGATTGCTCTATGCGGGCGAAGTAGATTGCATCCGAGCAGAATCATCTAAGAAACCGCCGCAAAATTATGTGGAGCTGAAAACCAGTAGACAGTGGTACAATCCAAGAAATGAAAGAAATTTCTACAGGTATTTTGCAATATTTTCTTTTTTAGCATTTGACAGCTTGAGAAAAATAATCGACTTGTTGTAATCTAACCTTACCCTTTCCCGATCAGATTGAGTCCTGTTTGGTTTCAGTATAGAGTAGCATTAATCGCCTAGAAATGGTACTCCCGTCCAGCCCCACCTTGTCCAGTCTCTATAAAAGAAAAGTCCAGGTCAAAATTTCTTTTTGTGATGTAAAAGAGGAACATAATCTAAGCCTTCTGGTGAAATTTGCATTCAATTCCTATGTACCGTTTTTGAGATATTGACATTTGAAGTTGCCACCTTTCGCACCAAAAGTGAACTTATAAACTTATAAATAATGTTTTGTTTTCTTTAAAATTAACATTTAATTTTATACTCCACAATTGGATGCATCCATAATGTGAATGTAGTAGTACCACGGATATTGGTATTTTATAAACTTCACATCCCCTTTAGACAAACTAGTAACCCTGTCCAATCCAAGGTCTAATCAATAGACTGCAAAATAAAGAAAGACAAAACATAATTTGTCAGTGTGCAACTATGACATCACACCTGTTTGCTTCAAGTTCACTTTGGGTAGAATATCAGATAACTTCAACTGTCAATATCTCAAAAACGGTACATAGGAATTGAATGCAAATTTCATTAAAATGCTTAGATTATGTTCCTCTGTATCATATCAAAAAGAAACTTGACCTGGACTATTCTTTTAATTATAAAACAGCGAACAACTGACCCTATGCAGTAAGGATTACAGGCATATCTCTCAATTAAAACACAAGCTAATCATGCAACATGTGCAGCAGACATGTTTTAAAAATAGCTTGAGCTTTATGACTATTTTTTCATGAATTACTGAAAAAATTGCTATCATTCTCTCTTCAGAACATGCAAAACATCTGTATCATTTGTGAACAAAATTTTTTGGCCCAGGTTGCATAGCATATCACACTGCCATACCAGATAAAATATTCCTACTTTAAGAGAGTAACTAACGGTTCCAGATACATTGGTCTTATAACAGGACCAATCACATGTCAGCTCAATAGAACACTGATTCTAAAATAATGTGTCAGTGAAAACAGATCTGTGGTAGAAGAGACCTTAAATTCAGAACATTTAAATAATGAACCATGTTGTGGTAGAATCAATCAAATCAGTTCTATTCTAATTCAACCGAATTTAATATATCTACTTCCACATAAATTTACAACAATACAATTTGAGTAAAAAATTTAAAAAAACATAATACGACAAGTTGATCTCTTTACCTTCTTTCATATTTCAGGTTTAAGCTAATCAAATGGTGGGCTCAGTCCTTTCTGGTTGGTATTCCGGAGGTAATCTGTGGTTTCCGAGACGATGATGGGGTGGTCAAGAGATTAAAATCTTTCCAAACTCTTCAGATGCCAAGAGATTCCAGAGTAAGCTGAAATTACTTTATAGTGGTGTCATTGTTACTTCAACTTTGTTACAGCTTACACTGCAATATAGAGTGACAGAATGCTTTGTATGGTGCTACTGAAACGCCAGACAGACGAATTACAGACTTTAATATAGTTTTATGCATGTTTTCATAACACTGCAACACAAAAAAGTCTGTTTACAAATATTATGAAATTTTTCGAGTTGCTGCTTTGCACATCACTTGACAACCTATTAAAAATATGATATTTGCCAAGTTGACACGCTAACATATCTTGACAAAGAATTGTCCAATTGACAAAGTTCCTGTGTTGCAAGCAACTTGACAACAAAGTCAGAAACACCAATATTTGACAAGTTGGGAAGTTATGCTAATTTAACATCCTGACAAATTTCTTTCTTTTGACATGTTGTCAAGTTACATGCAAAGCAGCAACTCAACATTTTTTTTTAACCGATATGTCATGTTCGAGTAACTTGTCAGCTCAAGAAATATTGGTGTCTTTGACTTGTTGTCCAGTTACACAAAATCGACTGTTTGATAATTTTCGTCAAGATAGCATCATATCGTAACTTGTCAACTCGACATTTTTCCTACTTTTGATATGCTGTCAAGTCATATGCTATGCAGCAACTTGTCCGTTTGATGAATTTTGTCAAGATGTAAGGTTAACATAATTCAGTTATTTGACAAGTATCATACTTTTGACAAGCTTGCAAGTTACGTGCAATTCTACAATTTTCAGCAAGATTTCATACCGTTGTAACCTGTTAACTCGACAAAAACTGCATTTTTGATATTTTGTATAAACTGTATTGTTTTAGATTTTATAAAAGAAAAGTCTTTCTTTCGTATGTTTTTTAACGTTACATTGTATTTTGTGTACTGTTCTTCTTGCTATCATGTTCGTTGGAATGTCACAGCTTTCACTTAATGAACTATCACATTTATCCCGCATTTTAAAAACTGTTTCCATTTTTCTCACATATTTCACCATTTTGGGTGGAAACTATTGACAAGACATAAAGAAGAAGTTGGTGCTACCCCACCTCCACTCCTCTCTGTTTTGTCTATCTTAGAAAGTAAATTATTTGATTTTCTCTTTTCAGGAAAATTTCTTTTTGGGATATATGTAAATGTTAGTGTTCTAGAGCGATGGGTACAGGTGTAAAATGATGAATAAAATTAAATACCCCAAATTTCTTTTCTCTCTTCAGGATCATTGGAGCGGAGCAGTCGCATTCAATTTTTGTCAGCAGTTTCTATCCTTTATTCGACAAGTTGTTACCATCGATGATCCAAAGTAAGTTTTTTTTTTTTAAGGATCTCAGGGGTGAGGAACAGAATGAAAAGCACAATTTAAATCTTTCAATATTTCTGAATAAGTAAATTTATTATACAAATATATTTCCCCAATCTATTGTAGTAAGAGCATTAGAAAATTTAGTGTCTTTCTTGATATATACTTCCCTTCTTTTTTCTTTCATACATACCTTTTATAATGCAAATGCATACTGGCCTAAAAGTGCTTAAAGGGAGTGAAGACTCGCGCACAAAGGAACGTCTCATGCTGGTAATCTGACCTAGTTTCGAATGAGGTGTAACAGAAGTGTTAGACACCACCATCGACCCCATAAAATACACACACAGCTTGCTACCGTTGGTAATTAGACACGAGTGTACAGTCAATACATGCACCTACGGTCAATACCCACAACACAGTGTACATAGCAGTAATGGACATCAGCAGGGAGTTGGTATGGAACTCCCTGATCTCAGGTCCAGATAAAAGAAAACAAGGTTTCACGTTTCATTACTGTCTGCATTTTGTAGCGACAAGAAGAAAACTTCACTTGCAAGCAACGGAAAGTTAACTTTTTTCAGAGGGTGCAAGTGGTTTGTGGCGAGTCTTCAATGCCTTTAAGTATCAAAAAATTTACATTTCTTTACTTCATTTTTTAAGTTACCTTTTATCAATACAAAAGGAAGTGGTTTTTCAATCCTAGCAGAATTTTTTTGTGAGGCAGATCGATCAATGTATAGTTTTATTTCTTTTATTTCTTTTCTACTTTAAAACGTCTATTCAGTATCACTATCTAAAGCAAGTAGTATAATCAGCAGCAATATTCATCTATTTCTGAAGGGGGATGGGGGAGGAGGGGGATGAAACATAATCTGTTTGTTGACTGAAGCCAGCTTTGTTTTTCTTTTCAAATCAATACTCCTATTTCATAAATCTGGACAAATAGCAACCATGGAAACCTAGGCATTTTCATCCAGGATAAATCCACCCTAGTCCCATCTGAAACGGCCTGCCAACTTGTGAAGTGTACAAAACATCCTTTTGGCTTCTCCCACATACGTATGTCGCTGCTTAGCATCATAAAATTACCACTTTCCAGGCTCATAGTTTTTATAACTTTTATATCTGGAGATGATGGTTCATGTGTCTCTATGAGAGGCAGTCCTTTATTCTGCTACTATAGTCAGTATTGCGAAGTTCGGAACACTGCGAAGTTCAGACACCCCTAAGAAATACACAATTTCACCATGACAACCTACAGGAAGAGCCAAATTTCACCAAAAAGTACAAAGCTACAGTTATTTTCTCTCCAAAATGACCCGTGTGCAAGAAAGTACTTACATATTTGTCAATAAAGTGACGGAGATATATGAAGTCTGTTATAATTACTGAAAGAGCAACTGCGCCACCAATTTTATCACCAGCGCCACACTGTGGGACCGAGTGTCCGAACTTCGCAATACTCTAGCAAAGAAATACCAGTTCCACAATCACGAAGAATCTTCTTGGAATACAACGTGAAAACAGTTTGCAGGAAAGAAAGTTTGGCCGTGTATCGTAATATAACACACTTCTCCCACCATATCAAGTATATTTTCAAGTGAATTATACCAGAAGATATAGTTTTGGGGTGTTTCAAGGCTTAGGTGTCCGAACTTCGAAGTGTCCATGCTACTGAAGGAGTTGTAAACAGTCATTTCATATTAGGATCAAGAATTTACATTTTTTTTTTAATTAAAGGAATAACTAAGGCAGGGATCAAGGACAATTTATATTAATCAGTAACCTCAAAACTCTCTAATATTCGATTTTTAAGTTAACCGCTTCCTGTATGACTGAATGCGCTTGCTTTGAAAATTGGCTCCTAAGGCCTCACCACAATGGCGGCACAGTAAGCGGCCATTGATTACGTAATACGCTTAAAATTTCATATTGATGAAATTTTCAAAGCGAGCATATTTAATCAAACAGCAAGCGGTTCACTTAGAAATCGAATATTAGAAGTTTTGAGGTTACTGAATAACATAAATTGTATTTGATCCCTGCTTTCATTATTCCTTTAAGTCAAGTATCATTGAATAGGTTTATGAGGTTTGTTAACCCATGGAGCTATAAACTGTTTATAGCTCCATGGTTAACCTAATTCTTTTCCAGCTATTTAATTTTTGAAAAGCCATAACTTGATCAATTGATAATGTGGATTCAGTTTTGGGACCTGTGCTCAAATCCTCTTTTATTATTTCTGTCCCAGGAAAGTTTACTTGTTTGAGAGAAGGCCAGATTCATCCACCGTAACCTGGAGGTTGCTGGAAGACCCTTCAGATGTGTTCTTGCCTGACTGGTTTACCTCACAAATAAAACCTTGATGGAACCAACTCTGAGAGGTATCTTGACTGATGTACATGTCCTACTGTCTCTTATATTATTAGAATTGCCCAACCAGCCACCTCTGTCGCCAAAAGTTATTCGGTTTATAGGTCGAGATCCTGCTATTGACCAAAATGGACTGCCTGATCTCTTTGAAGGTCATCAAGATTTTACCCTGTTGAGATCTGCAGACAAACAGAATCAACTCTTTCACAAAAGCGACAGACTTCCACCCCTGAGATTTGATAACAGTTTTACTACAAAAAATCCATTTCTATCGGCATTTTCCTCTTGCTAGAGATCAATTACAGAACAGATTAAAGGGAGAACCTACATAATTGCAAACTGTAGCCATCAGGGTAGTCTTGTTCAAGCTTCCTAGTAGTAGTACAGCAAATCTGCATTAGCCTATAGCGACCTTCGCTACTACTGTGAAATTGTTCTTTGAGTGCGCCCTCACATCCAAGAATTTTTAAACTATACTAGCAGAGAAAATTCTAGAGTGCAATAGTCGATCAAAAGCACGCCCTCAACACCCGGCATCGTATGATCATAGTGCAAGTGTATGTGTTATCGCCGTGATTGAGCAGTGCAGAACAAACAAAGTCTTGACAAAGACTACTGTACCATTAGGCTCAAAGGACCAATCATACATTCAATGAAGTAGTGTCAATAGCTCTCACTCATTTCATGGATCAATGAGAAGACATAACAACATGTTTTTTGAGTGTTTTATTATAGTTTTCTCTTCATGTAATGAACCTTCTTGTCAACAAATTCTTCCTTCTGTACTTTTTTACAATTTTACATAAAAAATTGGGAATTTCTTTAATATTTTCTAAATAAACATAAATTCAAATGGAGAACTCTCTTTTTCCTTTCTATCTGTCAGTTTTTTTTCTTCCAGCCACAAAGCAATGAACTATATATGATTAAAAATCATCCACTGCTTGCTCAAAATTCTAAGGTATCCTTTTTTTGTATTCAATCTGAAGATATTGTCAACAATACAGCTCATTAACATTTCTGTACCAGATTACAATTAAAATAATTTGATTGTATTTTTTGGAGCAGTGTTCTTTGCGCTCGCTTCTCTTCTGATTGATAACAGATAGCACTCATCTGGTTCAATATGTTCCACATGAGCAATCTTTGAGTGAAAGTGAGTGTATTAAAGGTTTTATCATTGAAATTATGCAATCACAGGTTGCACAAATTTTCAGTGCAGTAGAAAAATACTGCTTTAAAGGATAGTTAAGAAGATCTTTTTTTTTTGCCTAATGAAAAAAGAATATATAGTTAGCATCCTGGTGAAATTTTTATACAATTCTTACTTTGTGTTTTCGAGATATCAATAGTTGAAATTGTCCTAGATTGTCCCCTAACTGGAACCTTCTCTCCATCAAACTCAGGACGCATTAACAAATAAATAATACAATAACTTGGGGTATTGATAACTTCACATCCACTTTCACATTGTCCAAAAAAATAATGTGTAAAAATAAGGTAAAAGAAAACATTTTGGTCTCAGCACTGTGCAATTATGACATCACATCTGTTTGCCTCAAGTTCACTCTTGGTACAAAATATTTCAACTTCACATGTTGATGTGTCAAACACAATACATAAGACTTGTAAATTTCACCAGGTTCTTAAAATATGTTCCTCTTTCATTAGCCAAAAATAAATTTTCCTCTGGACAATCCCTTTAATCAACATATTTAAGTAATTGGTACAGTAGTCAATGATTAGTGAATTTTACATTTTAAGGTTGGAGAATGTCTTTACTTTTCTATTTTCTTTTACACTATCAAAGTCTGTAATCACATATTTGCTGTTTGTTTCATTGCCTTACTGTTTGTGAATTTATAGGGTTACAAGTTTACCAATATTTCAACAAAAGTATTTTACTATTTGTTTCAT
The DNA here is from genome assembly GCA_000934455.1 of Apostichopus parvimensis. Lineage (NCBI taxonomy): Eukaryota > Metazoa > Echinodermata > Holothuroidea > Aspidochirotida > Stichopodidae > Apostichopus > Apostichopus parvimensis. The sequence goes on from KN883909.1 coordinate 117,462, forward strand.
ACTTTGGATGTGATACTAGCATAGCTAGTAAAATATCGTATTACACAATTTGTTCTAATATGTATTTTGTATTAAACCATTTAATTATACTATAAAGAACTGGTACAAGTTTTGGCAGAATACAAATCAAAAAATTGTATCTCTAATCAAAGACAGTGAACAATTTATCTCTTAAAATCTGTAAAACTCTATCTATAAAGATCTTCTTTAAACTTGTACAGCAAACTGTCTTTTAGCCTCAAATCAGGCTTGTAAATTATCTAATTAATCTGAAATGCAGACTATTGAATTAAGAAAGTAATGAATACACATTGTCATATTACTACTGTAAGTTATGCTGGGTAATCCTGTTCTTTGTCTGTGGTTGGATGCTGAAAGGATAAACAGGGTTTTACAACACCGTTTCCTTTGAAAATTTGTAATATCCTTATGTCACTCAAATAGAAATTGTCATTTCAGCATAACGTTTACAACACATTAATTGTCACTGTAATTATTATTAGACCGACATGTACCAACTACAGCCAAATATAAACATAAGATCCTTGGTCTACCACTACAAAATGTTCAGATAATATTAAATACAAGATTGCTAGACAAAGTCAGCCCAATATGAGTATATCTTTAAATACTGTAATTAACAATGATTCATCGTTAGTTATGTTGGAGCCTTATATCACAATAAAATTATCAGTTCCCTATTGGCCTGGCAATCATTCTAAGCTGAAAGATCTTCTAAAATCTATTTCCCATTCTTTCTCTTTCCTTTGCTTCTTCTCAAGTTTCCTTTTGTTGGTCTTTGACTCGCTTTGTTCTCTCTTCACGTTCATTCTTCCAGTTTCTACTCGTGGTTTCTTGACAGCACTCAAATCATATGGCTTGAAGTGAGTGACCCTGGGTGTACAATTATCCGTCTTGACAGAACCGAGACACTTTCTGTCCCGTTTCAAGATGGTTTTGACTGGAAACTTGAGTCCTTCTTTCCCTTCCGGTCCCAAACCTTTCTCTTTGTCCCATCCATCTTTAAGGAGCATTCGAAATCCTTTGTTGCTTTCGTTAATATGATACCAAGTTCCTCTCTGTTTTGGTTTACTGTTAAACAAGTGAACTGTTGATGTTTGATGGCTTGAGAGGGATGTGTCGGTAAAATATCTTGCACAAGCTACACAGAAAAATTTGTTCCTCAGTTTCTTTTGGACTACGGGCAGCCTTTCATGCCCACTTTCTTCATTCCAAGACTGGAGTATTTTCATTACATTAGTTACTTTCTTTGCTTTAGCTAAGTCGTATGCAGTTTGGCCATTTCGATTGGTGAGTTCCCTGTTAGCACCATTTTGCAACAAATATCGGACGACAGCTGGATGTCCTGCACAGGCAGCACACATCAGTGCTGTCCAACCAAAGCTATCTACAACATTAATGTCACACACATTTTGGTCCAAGATCAATTTTATTATTTGTTTCAGTTTTCCCTCCTGAGCCAATCTGAAGAGGATATGTACATCTTTGTTGTTCCCATCAAGTCTCTTCTGATTATAGCCTCTCTCTATATCTTCAACAAGATTGCGCTTCTCTGTTTTCACTTTCTTCTTTCTCTTTGCAGAAGGATTCGAAATGACTCTCTCATAAAATTCTTGCGCCTCTTTGCCTGTAATCGAATTTCTTGCAGGTTTAACTGGTGAGATTTCTTGGGGTTTTTCTAAAATACTACTTGATGCTCTCTCAAATTTTACTTTCCTTATTGGTAGCATTTCACGTTCAGTTGAGTGTCCAAGTCTGTTCTGCGAATTATGTAATGAATGCTGGAAAGAGAAATAACAAAATAAAGTTTACATTCATGGTACCATAGTCTTAAAAGGTCTTTCATTTGAGAGATGAAAACTCCAAGACTTACCTTGCGTCTGAGCTTTGCAGCTCCCTCCCCCCTCAATTTGTGCTATGCCCTCACACTGTCATCCAGGAGATGACAAGACAAGATGACATGGACTGCTAGCTCTAAACCATGTGTCAAAGCATGTTAGGCTACATATTTGATGTAGTTAATACTAATAGTATTTTAATTGAACAGAATCAAATAAGGCTTGAATAAGTTTTATATTCAGGTTGAAAAAAAATATTCACTAAATGTTTGAACTTGTTTGTAGTTGTGCAGTAGTAACATGCATAGGACTATGCGTATATTATGTACAGTAGCTTACATTCATTCATATACGGAAGCGTACATAGCATAGTTTGAAACTGTCTAGCATTAGGATTCCATAAATATCGAACATCAATCCTTTACTAAGAAATTCGTGACACACAAATGTCCGGCGAGAGGCCATGCCGATGAAGAGCAGTTAACGGAATTGCCAGAAAGCAGGTACTGCGACTGTACTTGGCTCTAAAGTCCTTCGTTACATAATTACGTTTAGGTAGTGGCTATTGACCCGGCCGCCGGGCCTCTAAGCCCCGCTCGCTATTCACCCGGCTGTAGATGGTACCATGGAAGTTGTGCACAGTCCTGGATCTCATATAAATTTACTGTGTAGGCCTACGTACGTACGTCAGGCAGGGCAAGCGCATGTGTTCAGTAGGCCGTGCTATTAAAGTCTGCAATTGCCTGCGCTGAGGATCATCAGCGGCGATCGACCCCCACACAAACAAACGCAATCGCTATTCTCCCGCGCCATTCATTTCGGCAGCCGGGTCGATAAGCCACACTGTACGCTATTCACCCGGCGGCCGGGCCGATAAGCTCCGCTCGCTATTCACCCGGCGGCCGGGTCAATAGGCCCCACCTTACGTTTAACCTTCGTAATTTCGCAGAAGCGGTGCAAACACTAACTTTTGATTGTGGGGAATTGAAGTTCTGCCCGACAATCGTTTAACATGTTAAGTACATCGTTTACTGCTTTTCGTGAAAGTTTTTTCTTGTTTACAGAGTAGTGTAAGTTTGATCTTAAGTCTACTTAAAAAGTTTTAATAAAATACTTACAAATATCAAATCAAACAACACAATTCGATCAGCCCAAACGAACGTAAAAATAAGCAAGTTACCATATTAAGACAAACACTAACTGCTAAATTTTAATTACGCAATCTGCCAGATGAACTAATGGGGTCCCACTGATATGATGGGGACACATCAATATGGAGACACATCACTTTGACAAATCGACAGTAATGCCACCAATTAAACTGTGCGGAAGAATGGAGAGGGTAATATTTTCCTACTGACTTGGTTTCGTTTACTTTCAAGCATTAAACAATGGCATGTCATGGAATCCAGGTGGGTAGTTGAACGGTTTTCACTGTCCTAAAGTTTGTAGCTCTTTGCCTTTCATATATATCGGTTTCAACGCATTACCCTACCAAATACTACCAATGACCTTCTTATGTCCATATATGTATGCTTTCAAGCTGCGGTTGGTTTTGCTGTACCCACAACTCCTGAACTGGTGGTGCATGCCCCTTTATAATAAGCGTTTTTTTTTTTTAAAGTTCGAACGTGAAGAAGACGAGAAAATGTCAGACTTGGGGCGGCCCCACGTGATCGAATTTGCTCACCCTTACCCCGACAATGGAAGTTCTTTTGAAAAATTAACAGTAACATTTTCATGTGTAAAAGTTAATCTCTTTTTCAAGTTTAAGGAAGGTTTCTAAGGGGTTGCACTGAACGTGGTGTGAGAGCTAATTTTCCGGCTCCACGTCGTCCGGTCATCTTTCCTTGACCATTTGTCCATATCCAATTACCTACTAGTGTCTCGACCTGAGTTAGGTACACCTGGCGTCTATAAGCCGAGAAAAGTTAGCCAATTCGACAGAAATGATCAGGAGGGACAAAAGAAAAAAGAAAGGCCCCATCAATGACCCTGGGATGAAAGGTTGAAAAGAGGATAAAACTGTTAACAAACTGATTATATCTGCTGCAAAATGCCTGAATAGGTAAATGTACAAACTTTAAAGAGCCCGACGTTTCGGTCCTAATTGCAGGATCTCTATAGAAGCAAACGTACAACAAAAAAAGTTGATTCTGCTAGGATCGTAACAGCAGGGTCTCAAACCTTTATATAACTATGAAAAGGACCCCAACACCCCCCCCCCCCAACACGGCGGTCGCCTTCCGATACCCCATGGTCTTTCGAAATTTTGGATCTGCCCCTGTCAGGCTAGTTCATTAGAAGACCGCGTCAGATGTACATAAACCGTTTTACAGTAACTCTGTGATTACAGACGTTGAGCTTCTAAGCCCATCGAATATCCTTTTAAAGAGAATGAGATGGACCAGTTGAGTCTTTGTTAACTACTTGTCTGGGGCCCTAATCCTACTTCAATACAGGAGTACATTATCCCTTTACAAGTTTCCACACAGTCGTCAAGAAATGAAAATCGATAAATGGCACTTATCATGGTTACATGTATTGGCGTTTGTTGATTTAAGTAAGAGCAAACAACGGCGTTAATTTAAGGTGAATGTACGGGCTTTGAAAAGCCTTGTGTTATGACGCTACTGTGGAATAACCTAACAATCGCCAATTTTGTTTACAACAAATTCGTTTTTGAAGTTTAAGTACAACTTGAACGCTACTGTACTCACGGTGTTATATCTTAGTCATTGGCCCGGTCTTAAAGTTGTCTTCGATGTTGTGGAAACTATTGACAATTATTTCTATCATTGTGGAGTGAGTTTTGACAATAACACTTGTTGTGTTGTGTTGAGTTCGTTAACGCTTTTAGTGTGTATATGGACATATATGCTGTACAAATATATAGTATAATATGTAGTTTTATATGACAATGCTTGAGTAGTTTCTTGGATAGGAGATGCAGTGGTGCTGGCCATCGGTTAGAAATCAGTAGTCAGGCCATATTATAACAGGAAGATTAAATCGTTCGTGAAGAGAAAGACAAAATAAGCCTATTTGGTAATCTTTTTCGCTGAGGTGCCACAAGAATCATCCTTCTGCTGTTTTCGGTTATTTACTTTATAATAGGCCGTCTGCGCCGGGAGTCACGCCAAACAAACACCCTGTGTCGAGATCAGGTAAGAAACTAGACGAATGTATTTACAATCTTTTATAAGTATAATTGCGCATCTACTGCATATTTCAGATCATAATGGCAGGAATCTATACTTCAAAGTGTGGATAAGGCTTGTAACTATACTGTACGTATGTTTATTTTATCTGTGAAATGGGAATCGGGGATGGAATTGAACTAAAATATAGTCTACTGTAGCTATATATACACAGCCATTCGGTTGGTCGGAGAGAGGTTCCGATATTTTAGTTAAGAGGATCGGGAGGGACATGAAGTCCCTATCATGGAACCTATACGAAAAACAGCGTAACAATGTAATCAAATCCTGTTGCAATTCTTTAAAAACAAAAACTGTCTAAAACATTCCTAAACATTATTGTCACTTTTAGAAAGAAGAACCGACTTATGCAAACCATTGCACTAATTCGTTCATGCATAACCCGATGAGAAAAGAAATTCTAAGGAACACTTTAACCTGCAACACTTGAACTTTCTGAAACTTCAGACCTCTATTTGCAACCACTGGAAAATTCTAGAAACCCCACTTAATGCTTAGTTATGAAAGCCTTGGAAAACCTTGCAACATGAAATGGAATCCCCTCGTGACCTTCTGTAGTGTTGTGGGATTAAAAAGCCGAAGTCTCTCATACTAGCAAGTTAATTAGTAACATCATTCGGTGAGTGAATTTAACTGTTACACATGAATGTCTATAGTTTGGCCATTAAAGGCATTGGAGACTCGCCTCTCTGAAAAAAAGTTAACTTTCCGTTGCTTGCAAGTGAAGTTTTTTTTCGTGTCGCTACAAAATGCAGACAGTTATGAAACGTGATACCTTGTTATCTTTTATCTGGACCTGAGATTTCCATCGCTGCTATGTACACTGTGTTGTGGGTATTGACCGTAGCTGCATGTATTGACTGTGCACTAGTGTCTAATTATCGACGGTAGTAAGCTGAGTGTGTATTTTCTGGGATCGATGGTGGTGTCTAACACTTCTGTTACACCTCATTCGAAACTAGGTCAGATTACCGGCATGAGACGTTTCTTTGTGCGCGAGTCTTCCATGCCTTTAAAAATCAGGGATCAGGGATGGACAAGAATCCCCACCAAGAATCATATGAAATACCTCGGCTACTTTTTATTGTAGTTTCATAATCAAATGTAAAAAGCGGGGTGTAATTTTCCAACTGTCACTTCATCATTTGAAGTGAACATTCTGTTGCACCATGTTGTGCTTACAAGATCAATTTTTTTCTTACATTCATTCATTTGATATATTTCATTGTATCTGCTATTGTGATTCAGCAGGGCCCTAGACACTGGGGATACCAGGGAAGTATGCCTTCCCCAATATTTGTTACATCATTGATTTTCTTACGAGCGTGCAGGTACCACAACAGAAGGCTAGTTCAGGTACTGAGGGTACATTTATGGGTGACGGGTTCCAGTGGTGTATCCTCATGGGTATATACCTCTTACCCTCCTCAGTGTTCCCGTCTCCTGACATACGTTTATTAATTTAGTTCATATATGAATATACATTGTGATGGATGTCGACGGTCCGCAAGCTACTGCATTGGCATGACCCAAATGTGTTTGCAATATTTTGTTCAGACATTGAAAACTTTATCTATTGTTCAAAGCTTCATACCGACGGATTTCTATTATTTTTATTTTCTATAACAACTGAGTACATAGTCCAAGCTAATTTTTATGTACAGTAGGCGACTATACTCTGAGCATCGTTTCTGAGGGGCGTTGCCTGGTGGGGGTATATTGGCTCAGTCTTCACGGGCGGCCCTGGGTTGTGGGCCTTAGCGCGGCCTGCGGATCGCTGATTTACGCTATATGATCTATAGCTGTAAAGACAATCACATTATAACAGTTATATTATCGTCTTGGTTGTTTACAATTGCGGTTCTGTTTAGATGTCAAGTTTAAGGTCACATGACGCTCTCTGTGGTTCGTTTCAACGTTTATACAGACCAACAATTACAGGATCTTCGCCGTGCCATCTTTCGACCCCACATGCTGTGTTGCTATGACAACTGGTACACCACCATATATACCATGAAATTTTAGACTTCGTTATGTATAGTTGTATGATTATTCGACAATAAACTACAGTACTGCAGTAAGCATGCTAATAGTTTCATATTCATGTTGCGTTAAAGCACTACATGTTATGGCCTATATAACGTGGTACGCAGTTCTTGAGAACACATTTTCAGAGGGCAATAGAATTTCTTCTCAGGCAATCATAATCTTCGAAGCCGCCGATTATAGGGAAGGCTATGCAAGTTTTGGTACATTTCTCAACGGAAAGGAGTCAAATTTGATCGGATCGATTTGGGGAGTGATAACATTTGACATTAACTTTTAAACGCCACGATATATACAGTAGGCCCTACCACCACCAATAAAGAATGTTTTTTTCTGATGGACATTCTTGTTAGGGGCATTGTGATTTTTTCTGTACCAGTGTAGAAATAACTATCGTATATTCTGTAAACTGGTATAGGGTCGATAGTTTTGAGCGTTGCCCAACTGCAGTGATTAAACTTTGGAAATATTCACGCATAGCCTATTCGCGAGAAAAAAAAGTAAATTGCAGAAATTTTCTTTATATTGGATTTCGTAGATTTTGAAAATCGACAAAACATTCCCTGTTAAGGAATTTGAAGGTAAGGGATAGACCTATGATAGAAGAGGAGTTCCAATACAAAAACACTCAGACACACACACACACA
>KN883911.1:10575-39754 GCA_000934455.1 Apostichopus parvimensis
TATCGAATCTTCTAACCCAGACTCAACTCCCTTCTTATTCACAGATTGAAATGATTTGTGACGTCCCTAGAAGTCACGTCACCATATTGAAATCAGATATTTTCCCATTAGTGTTTCTTATAATTACAACTTTTGTTTACATGTGCATTCAATGGAAAAAAATAATGCGTCATTTGAATCCATTACAGTGGTTGGAATACATGACCAACAGGCACTAGATCCCGATATAACTGTTTCAGTGATATTACGAATGGTTGTTGATAAGCAAATGCATCTAGTAGAGGAAGGTTATATATTCGCCATCATTTGTCAACTTTTTTAAATGCTTATATCGACATAATTAAAAAAAAAGAAAAGCGGAATGATGTTAAATGATGTTGACTTACTGTTCCTGCTTCATCTAGGTCATTCAATCAAATCCCAGTCTTTCACGTATCCTATTGAAGACCCTCTAAATAAGAGAAAAATAAGACACAAATTGAAGGCACTGTATAGGAACAATCAACTATACACAAAAGACCAAAAGTAGTTACTAACGCAACCTTTCTTTTAGACCTCAGTATAACCTAACTTTATATGGTTTATTCTTTCTCTAATCTTTAGCCATTCAGACTCACGTTTTTAGCTTTAGTAGTGGCTTTCGAGTTGAAAGAGGCATACAGGACGACTTTAGACACAATTATATACTGTTAATATGCTGTAGAGTGTTATGAAACACTGTTAGCAGTTCAGGGAGTAATTATATTACACAGTTAATGTTTAAGAAGTGACACTATACACATATGTGGCTCATCGATGATCGTGGCTGGACTACTTAGTCTAACACACAGACCCTTAACTTTAGATCAGTTCCTTAGATGCAACAAAACATCAATGGGAAACCTACGAGCTTAATGACATCCAATGACAACTTTGCAATTCATTACAGATTGGAAAATGACAGATGTCATCAAAGGGTGCATTGTTGTCTGTATAAAGTTAAAACATGTTTGGATTGATTAATTATAATTTAGAAAACAATGGATCAATACTTAAATTAGACCTGCACTGAGTAGCATACACCATCACCAATGTAACCTTAAAGGAGCGTTCCATAGATTTAGCACTTTTTAAAATTGTTATAATTTATACCAGTATGTTCTAAACAAAAACCAAGAAATTCTTGGTATCCGATCCCTTGTTTACCCCCCCCCCCCACCCATCATCATCTACCATGAATTCAACATTCATATTAGGAGTGCTTATAGCATCACTGTTACCTTCTTTCTCTTGCTAAGTTTGGAACTTTCTGTACCCCCAACTTGCCAAGACGAGTGAATTCATCGTATACAATTTTGCCCGTTGGGGTTTCATAGTTTTTCATGTAAGCATACAATTGTTTGCGCCAGCATTTTTAAATTTTACCACGGATACAACCAAACCTACCCAAGAATTACATGAAATGACATAGAAATTGATCAACCTGAGGCACTCTCATTATATATTCAGGAAATAAAAGTTAGTAAAATTGAGTAAATCATAATTTTTTCGGCTCTAAACATTTTCGTCGCCCGGACAGTTTTAGTTAGCGTTAATCACACACATATATCAATTAATATTTCAAAACTGTCGCACCTTGCTCCATTAATCGAAGGAATACTTGACTATTACAAGTACAAGCGCATTCACAGATTTTGCATACCATCATGTAGAAAAGTTTTCAAATTCTACAAAAAATATGATACATTCAACAATATTGTCAAAATCATGGAAATATATTGCGACGTATTCTAGATGAAACACTTTAAATCACGTGACATCAACCCATATGCGATCAAAAATTGAATCTGTATTCCTCACCTTAAGGCCTACATCGCCCTCGTAGTCACATCTCTGAAATGAAGAGAATTATATTTAACTGTGAGATAATGAAAAGATATTTAATGAGGAATTACGCAACGTTACATTTGACACAAAATGAAATTTAAAGTATATTTTACCTCCCAGTAATTGATGTTTGATATCCATACATACACGTTAAACATGTATTCAGTGTACGGTCAATGCATGAGATATCCATACATACACGTAACACATGTAGTATTCAGTGTACAGTCAATGCATGAGATATCCATACATACACGTTAAACATGTAGTATTCAGTGTAAGGTCATTGTATGAGATATCCATACATACAAGTAACACATGCAGTATTCAGTGTACAGTCAATGCATGATATATTCATACATACACTTTCAACATGCAGTATTCAGTGTACAGTCAATGTATGATATATACATACATACACGTTAAACATGCAGGAATTCGGTGTAAGGTCATTGCATGAGATATCCATACATACACGTAACACATGTAGTATTCAGTGTACAGTCCATGCATGATATATCCATATATACACAATAAATATGTAGTATTCAGTGTACGGTCAATGCATGAGGCATCCATACATACACGTTAAACATGTAGATTCAGTGTACGGTCAATGCATGAAATATTCATACATACACTTTAAACATGCAGTATTCGATGTAAGGTCAATGCATAAGGTATCCATATATACACGTTAAACATGTTATAGTATTCAGTGTACGTTCAATGCATGATATATCCATACATACACGTAACACATGTAGTATTCAGTGTACGGTCAATGTATCTGATATCCATATATACACGTTAAATATGCAGTATTCAGTGTACAGTCAATGTATGATATATCCATACATACACGTTAAACATGCAGTATTCAGTGTACAGTCAATGTATCTGATATCCATACAAACACATAACACATGTAGTATTCAGTGTACGGTCAATGTATCTGATATCCATACATACACGTTAAACATGCAGTATTCAGTGTACGGTCAATGTATGAGACAAGTTTCGTCACTGTGGTATTTACACGGAATTAAATAGGAGGACTTCGAAACTCAGCTGTAAATGGAATGATGGATCGCTTACATTTCGAACAACCCCGTAATCAGTCACTTGTATATGTGCATATTCTATACTGTAATTATAACATTGGCTGGACTGGTATACACACTGAAGATGACAAATAGGGAGAGGAATGGCATCATGGGCAGATCTATTCTAAAGACTATCGTCACTGGACCAATGAGATGAACAGATACCTCTTGAAACCCTCGACATACGAGTCTGATTACCCTACCCGGGAATCTCCCCTATACCCCTCTCTCTTCATCGACATAGATGACACATACCTAGACATTATTTTTGCGCCTACGTCATTAGACTATAGGAATAACGAGTATGAGCTATAACCAGTATGCAATGTTTCAATGGCTTCAGTGCACTAGACTTCTGCTTGCTAGTATAACCAGAACTAGGTGTTACAATAGAAATGGCTCGAACCACCATTTTGATACAAAAACACTATGGCATGATAAACACAGGTCAGTCTACTGTACGTGGCTATACACACCTCCACCAAAAACAATAGGGGTATTGACTCAATGATATGAATCCACACACCAAGTATTAGAGGTATCCACGATTTCCATCGTTAGATATCATGTGCAAGGTTTTTCAGAGTTTCACCTCTGGTGACCTCAAAGGAGATTTGACCTCACATGTGAACAACAGGATTCTTGTACTCAATATTGCAAATCCAAATACCATGTATGAAAAGTATCCATGATTTTTTAGCATGAGAAATCATATTTTCAAGGTTTTCAGGCCTCGACAAATATTTTTAAAAGTACCCGCTATTTAGCGACCGTGACTAAAAATCTACTCGTCATATTTACACTCGCAACTAGGCCTATGGTTGTTGTTAAAGTCTCCAAAGTACAGATCTGCAACATCAATACTTTCTATGAACAAATATTAGGCAGTTAGGCAGATACATGGTGCTACGTAATTGCGCCTTTGAAAGTCATGTTTCTTTGCAGTATGAAATTTAAACTTTTTTGCACCAAAAGTAAGTGTTGAATAAAGCAAAACATGTCCCAGAATCTTAAATAAGCAGCTAGGCGTAATGTTATGTATTAAACAATTTATAGTTAAACATCTATAAAAAACACCTACGAAGATAGCTTGGCTTCATTTATATTATGGCTCCTATATTATTAGGTATATACTATATACAGTAGCTAGGTATGCGCGAGTCCTAAGACTATACAGTATACCTTACTGCTAATTTGAACCGCTACTCGATTAGCGCGACTTCGTACATTTGCCCCGTTATTTATCTTGGCTATTAGCTACAGATTGATGCGCGAAAAAATATCGCTATTAATCCATTACACTGCCTAAATGAAAGCGATCTTTTACGCAATGACAATCTGAGGTTGTAAGAGCATTTGTCTTCGAAAAATCCTAGCACAACAACAGCAAACTTGTCTCAAAACTCCTTAAACTGTTCTACACGAATTATGACTGATAGCCAGTAGGAAAATGCCTTCAGAAATAATTAAGGAGATGTTTAGCCAAGCTTAAGTGTATTGGTATTCTGACTGGTATTCTTCTCGTTGTTGTGTTAACAAACCCTATTCTACCCAACCGTTGCTGGCCTAGACAACATACAATTGCTCACAGGCCTAGTTAGATTTGTTCAAGTTGTCCCAAAATCATAAACGTGACGAAAGTCGAACGTAACTTTTAAGGCCAAGCTATGCTGAAACTCGTGGAAGAGACTACACAAATTGATATCAAATGCCGATCCAGACAAACGCTCGTAAACTCACTGCCAAGCTGAGACCGTTTTACACAATTATTTCGCATTGAGATTGGTCATAGTAAAATATATATCTAGACGAACTGTTAAGTTTCATAAACGCAGCCTGGTAACGAAACTGCAACCAACGTGAAATAAATACGACGGAAAACGTCCAATAGAACCGCTATACTACAAAAGAGTACACCTGTTTGCACGCAAAGTAAGGCTTCCGAGCGGCAAGTTGAAGCCAATGCAAATATGTTCAAGTTTCAGTTCTGAGTTTTATATTCTACGGATGCCCATAAGCTCATTTCCAATTGCCAATAGCCTCCTATTCGTATTAGGTGTAACGCACATGTTATCTGATAGGCTGGTCGAGATACGGTGGCTTATAAAACAAGGTTTCCACAATTTGGCGTCTGGTGACTCCAAATGACCTTTGACCTCAATGAAATACTGTACTGGACGTGTCACAACTACATACTGAATATGAGATTCGTCCATCCTTCCCTTTTTGAGTTATCGTGTTTACAAGGTGTTCACAAGTTGACCTCTAGTGACCCCAAATGGACTTGGACCTCCACCAAAAACAATAGGGATCTTGAACTCAATGTGGTACTCCTTGACACGACATACGAGATTTATCCAAGCTTTTCTTCTTGAGATATCGTGTTTACAAGGTTTAAACAATTTGACCCCTGGTGCCCCAAATGACCTTTCACCTCCACAAAAAAACATAGGCTTTTGCTCCTTAATGTAGTACTTTTACTCACGAAATATGAGATTGGTCCACGCTTACCTCCTTGAGATATCGTGTTTACAAAGTTTACACTATTTGTCCCCTGTTGACTCCAAATGACCTTTGAACTCCGCACAAAACTATAGGGTTCTTTTACTTAACGTGGTACTTATATACACCAAATATTAGCTTGGTCCAAGCTTCCCTTGAGATATCGTGTTTGCAAGCGAGGCGTCACACACACACACACACGTGCATACACGCACACAAGCCAACCTGATTACATCGGTGCTGTGCTACTACCAAGGAACCAATAAAATCATCATGACATTATTTTCTTTACCTTGCTGCAATATTCATTAAAATAGAAGCACTTGAACCATTTTCACAGATTATTTGCAGTAACATAATTTTTCAAGAATTTAATAACCTTTTACTTTCTTGTATTTAAATTCGTATTGATGTACGTATTTTTATATTTCTCAGTCTTTGGTTCTTTTGTTTATGAAACTTTGGAATTGTTTAATGGTGATAAATCAAATGAACAATATATGCGCCGGATATTTGTAATGGATTCGAGTAAGATATTTTTTACGGAAGCTATAAGTAAACATATTATTTGTTTAACGGTATAGCAATATTATAGTAGGAACTATGAATCTGACCGCTTGTTTTAGCCTCAGCAGGATTTTAGAATAGAAACAACTTCAGCCCTTATTCTTACATGTATAAGAAGGTGAAGCTAGTATGTATATATGTTATGAAAAATTTGATAGGTGTTATTTAAGTTCCGATGCTGGATAAAGAGCAACCAGATTTCAAATGAGTTCAAGCATCTATCAAACTTATAATATAATCATCAAACTGATGAAAGCTATTGAGTGCTATTTGATGGCAATTAAGTCGATTCTGTTAACAGCTATGTAAATGTTACATCCGTTAAGTTATACTTGTCATCCAACCATTGCTTTAAACGGATCATCCAGCTTCCCCAAAGGAGAGTCTACTGTACATCTAAGATACATTTAAACAAAATGCAGAAAGCAACATACGGCAAAGGCTAAGCATATATATAGCCGTGACGCAGTATCTTGAAAAAAAAAAAACAGATTCTTGTGCGTGATCTTTTTCACCATTGTGTTCGTATATAGCGTCACAACATAAGTGTCTAGTTCTCTGGTTACCATGGTATCTAGACAACAGAACGAAGCAGTAATTGCCCCCACATACTGACTGGTATTATGGTCGTGTTGTGTAAATGTGCGTGGAAAGTGATTTTATCACAGCTCCACCGAATCATCGGTAATGATTTACTCCACAGGGCGAATCTGGAGCTAATAAACAAATGTATTTGCAAAATCTTCTTCTTACAGTTTATTCCAAATCACGAATATAATATTTTCACAAATTTTAAAATAGTCTTCAATTTTCTTTCATTTTATCAATATATGTATACACTCTTCCTTCTTAATATCAATCGCCAAAATGTCCAGCATTTGCACTCTGGAAAACAGTGAGTCGGATGTTCACAAGCTATTTCGTTTATATATGCACGCCACACACAAATAATAGGCAATAAAAGCCAGTTTCTGGTATGATTTTAAAACCATACAAAGAACAACAATGTTGAATCGCGCTGCCTCGCATCGGTCACCATCCGTTACACTACCAGTTCACCCTCATTTCTGACCTAGAAACTACAGGTATTTAATGTCCTATACACATTAGTGTACGTGGAACCGTCGCAGGAACATTTACCTTGATAAATTTGAGTTAATAATTGAGTAAGATTGAACTTAGAAGAATGAGTAGCAAAAGTGCACTTCTGTACTTTGTGCTGTTTTGGCTACAATCTGCTGGTAGCAAACTTGACCGTTAAAGGAATGAGTAGGAATTGAAAAAATAATGTTACTTTAGTCCACCTGGGAAGATTAAAGTAAGTTTTTTAACAAAAAAATATCTATGACACTTAATTTATGGGACACAAATTGTCTAAATCTGGTTCAAAGACAAATAATTCACTAATCATGAGCAGTCACGTGATTGTGACGATATATCTAGATATCTTAGTTAGTTGCAGGGTATCCAATAATTCTGCAAATATTTCACGGTTTGGTCAATTGACAACCTATGACGTAATAGACAGCTTTAGTTAATGGAAGATCAACTTCTCCTTACACCAGAGAAAACGAAAAAAAAATAGCATAACAAGTGAAACCATGGAGCCTGCTACAAAGACAAACATGCAAGGGCAGCTACAGTAAGCTACAGGGTCGGCTAAACGGACTGTTTTTACGACCGTTGTATGTGCCATGATGAACATTTGCCCCGAAATTAAATGAACATAAACAAGAACGGTGCAACATGATAAAAAGCATTCTACGGTTTCATATTTAATGTACATCGAGATGGTGACGTGAAAGCGGGATATGTTCAGTACATTCATTTAGGTGAAGACATTATTTGATTAAGATATTTGTTAATGTCATTGTTTTTTTACTACAGCTAAGTTTTTGGTTCAGAAGATTAATACCAATGTTTCACGAGGATTTATAGTGGTATGTTAGAAACATTAAGCAGCGTCGGTTAGGTCAGTTATGTCGTTTAAAGTCATACACGCTACTAGTGTTCTACTAAATGTTGAAATGATATGCTTAGTTGTTAATTATCATACCGATGCTCGTGATTTACTTACAGACTTTTATCTCAAAAATATACTTTAAAGATATGTATTTCTGTTCACTTCAAGATTTTTATGAGATTGTTTCTACGTTTGGTATAAACGTGATACAAAAGTTTACGTGAGTTGTTCCTCTATTATTTAACGCCCTCAACACTCCACCCAATCCTAGCCCCAACAATAAGTAATGAATGAGACCGGAAGGTCCGGGTGTGGCAATAGACTATCCTAAACACTTGAAGACAATTATCAAGATAAAATAAACAATCAGCAGATGACAAATTATGAATATTTAAATCAGATTACCAGTTACCGACTATACTGTAGTTGGAACAACTCCGCTCCAACCCCCACCCCGGATCCTGACGCCTTCAAAATCGTCTCATGTATGTACATTTGTGTCTGTTCAAAATACGCGGGAAATAATACGATATATGTTACTTGATTTCACAAAATCACACCAGGAAAGATGAGAGTAGGTAGAGATATTAAAGGTTGGAAACATACAAATAAAACATGACAATAAATTGGTGGGACGCGATATTGTCTGAATCTGATAAAATGATAAATAACTCACTAGTTAGTAGCAGTCAAGTGATTGAAACAACATATTTAGATCTCTTAATAAGTTGCAGGGCTATCCAGTTATGTTGAATAGTATATGGATTGGTCAACGTTATAACCTATTCCGTAGCATGCAGTTGTATTTGATTTTATTAAAACGACTTAATGCTCAACATTATTTGAGTTAAACACTAAAATGGATAGAAATCAACTGAAAATAAGTTTTCTAGAGTCAAATTCCACATACATCTGTTTCTATTACTAACTTCCAAATTTACCCCATCACCATCCTGTGCATTGCATTTGACCAATTCGCAAAGTACCATAGAAATGGTAAAATTTAATTTGATTAGTAATTACTTGAATCAAGACCAACGTTTTAAAGTAATATATCTGTTAGTGTTATAATGCTGCATGGAAGACCCACGTCTCACACCAACAGAAACACCTAAATACCTAAACATGACCTGTTAAAACCAGGGAGCTGCTACAGTAAGATACATGGTCAGTTAAACGGACTGTTACGACTGTTGTTATGTGTTATGATGAACAATTACACAGAACTTACACGAACAGACCTGTTCAATATGATTTATAACATTCTACGGTTTCATCTCAGAATAAACCTGAAGTTTATTGGATGAAAATTCACAACCACGAATATTAGTAACAGCATGTGTCAAAAACGTTTGTACAATATATAGCAAATCTGTTCAAAAGGCAATCTTTTAGCTATAGCTATATGTTTGAAATATCAAACTGAAATAAAAATTGTACGGGTGTGTCAATATAGAACTAATGAGATTCATTTAGACCATGTTCGCACGCAAGATTCCATCCGCTCTCTCCAACCCCCCCCCCCCCCCCTTGGAAGTAGGAGTGGGAAGATGTCTGAAAGTTCTTTATTTACATCAGAACTTCAAATATTACCAGCAGCACGTAAACTTCACAGATAATGTATCCTTATATTGATTTATTTACACTTATTGGGGACTGAAAACAGTGCTAGGGCAGCATAGCGTAAACAAGCTGACCAGACTTGCATTATGAGCAATAGCTAAATGAAAGGTGATCAAACTCTTTACCTGCCATTGACCGGTTTGTAGATTCAGACGACGATACTTGTCAATGCCGATATGATTCCAAACTGATGAAAAACATAAGAGAGTTATAAGAGAGATATGTTAATGATAAATTCATACTTAATCTTTATAGTTCTGGTATGAAATTATAAACAATATATTCACGAGATTTATGTTGGCTCTCGATGATAACTTCATATTAGCTGAGTAATCACTCTAGTTGATTCCTTAATTTTGATCGTATTAGTTTGCTATCGTTATCATATCAGTAATATAGCTGATCAGTTTACAATCCTTATATCTCAGTCAGATTACCGATCAGTTAACTATCATGATCATCTTGGTTTTATACCTGATCAGTTTATAATTATTATCCGCTTAGTTATAAAACCAATCAGGTTAGAATTGTTTCATCTCATTAATATATCTGATCAATTATACAAAATGAAAGCATATGCTCATATTCAAACAGAAACTAATTTTGGACTATAATTAAGAAACCAAATCATGATAGTCGAGTATTTGATGCTCAGACCAAGAATGTTAAGCCATTAGACGATGAACGGATCAGAGAACACTCAACATCAGTGACGTCATCACAAATCACGAGAGCCACAATTAAACACTATTTATAAAACATTGTGAAAAGCAAAAAGGGGATTTGTTTAATAGCAAATTTATGTCAAAGAATATGTATATGTCAAAGAATAAACAAAACATTTTCATAACAACGTAACAAGTCTCCATGTAAGAGGACTGCTGGATCTAATATCATTTCAGTTCGGTAATGGAAGGTTATTTTGGTTTTACCTTCAGGGTTTCTTTGTTTAATGTTCTTCAAACTGTACTAAGAATAAATCGTAGGTGTAGGAACACTGTGCAGGTGACAGCTGATACCTCGCTTTACAAATTGGATAGGAATATGTATTGTGGGGGGGGGGGGGGGGCAGGAATACGTTATGAGAGTGTCAGGAAATGAAGTCCTGATATTGACGGCTTAGAATATTCTAAATAATAAACAAACTGACTTTGACTTTTTTTTTCAACTGTATTAAGACTAAATACATCAATCTCTCTACTAGTTCTTTATAGAAGAGGACGTTTAGTATAATCTAACATCGTGTTATTATGACTTGACATGCACAATTGTAACATAGAACAATAACACTGTCCAAATTTCTAAGAAACCTACAATAAAGTATATTATCGACAGAAGTGTTGATGGATACCAAAAACACTTACATGTAACAACTATAAATGAAGGTTTCATATCAATATAATGTATGTTTTGTGTCGTGGTTTGTCTTTCAGAACATCAATAAGGCCGTGACAAAACTACAACACGAACTAAACAGAAATATCAGCAGCAACTGTATACAATTACAATACTTTTTGAATGAAAATAGAACAGAGCATTGTAACATCTCTTTGTTTCTGTTAGTTTACATTTTCTGATTCAGGAATTTGAATGCGAGCCTATACTATTGCAGCCGATCTTACAAAGATATCATAGTTGCAGGGCGCACTCTTTTAAATAATCGGCCGTTTTACCGGTTCAGATCTACCCACCTGATGTAACTAAATGCACGTCCCTAGTTTTTCGGTTAAGATTAAGTAACAATACTGGTGACGATATGACAATTGGTCATTTCCATTTAACTAAAGAAACACGTATCTAGTTTGAATAACCATGATAATTCCCTTTTCATCAGAGACTACCATAGCCCGCAGCATAGTTGCATCCATGATAATTTACTTAATCTAGAATTTTAATTGATCCAAGCGGAAGGATGAACATTTTCTCTTGATTTTTATTTAATGAGTAAGAACATTCTAGGCCTGAGTCGGTTATCCGGATACCCGACCGAACATTCATGTACCAGAATCGAAAACACACAAAACGTTTTCTGAGGGGGGGGGGGGGGATATGGAATATCGCAACTGCTACGCGAGTGCTTTCATGATTTCATGTTTTTATTAATCAAGACCCGCGAATATGGAATATGATTTTAATGAAATAACTTTCTTGTAGAGTAAATGGCTGTTTTAATTGCTTACTATTTCCAGTGCTAGCCATTCGTAATGGTTCTTTTTCGTGTGTGGATAAAATTACTCAACACCGAAAACGAAAATATTATACCGGTTGAAAACTATTCAAGATTGAAATCTTTAATCCATCGCAGCAGTAACAGTGTACGTACAATACTACATTACTTCTTTAAAACATAGCATTTATCTTCTAAACAAGTTGCTAACAACAGCTAATTGAAAGTTGTGCAAGGCTACGCTTTAGTATGTGTGTGTGTAAACAATCGATGGTTAATGCAAGATTTTTTCCCATTGAATTAGTGTGGTGTTAGGCTAGCATGTGGTCGATGATAGCAATAATAATGAATGTATTCCATGGATATTGTAGTGCCAGCTAACTGCCTTACAATTTGAGCGAATAAGCAAATGGTTAGGCTAGATTTCAATGTTGACTTTTTGTGATTTTAGGCTATCATGTGGTCGGAGATTTGTGGGATATTACGCAAACATAGTTTGTCGAGTGCACGTGTCTTTGATGTCATCAAGCAGCTAACTCTAGTAGTCCATAGCAAGTGCTTTCCTCTCATAGTTGTAGCTACTGTATACGTTCGTGCATGCGTAAATATTGAAATTATCAAAATTGCTATATGTTTCATTCATTTATAAATAGAAGGAAATACTGGCAAGGACATTTACGGGATGTTAAGATGGAATATAAACGGTATGACAAAACGTAACTAATCGCGGCTTTTTACTAACGTTTATTCCAAATGCGATCGTTTAGCGATGAATCGCTACACGGTCACAGCCATTATGTCTGTTTAATTCAAGCTGAGAGCTGAAATCTACTACTAGCCCGGCAGCCCAGTGCACTTTGATCAAACGAACGAGGTACCAATATCTGAGTATTGGAACATTTGGGGAAAAACCAAGTATATCCAAAAGTGGATGTCTGCCGGGGTCCCTCTGCTGCATGTGGCCCCTGAGGCCGGTTAAAGGGGGCCCAAAAATGCATTTGATCAAACGAACGAGGTACCACTTGAAACCAATGTCAACTTAATGCATGAATGCCACAAAGTACTGAATGGCCCATGCCAGACAAATTTTCTGCTACAAAGGGCCCGCCAGACGCCTCAAAAGGGGGCCCAAAAATGCATTTGATCAAACGAACGAGGTACCACTTGAAACCAATGTCAACTTAATGCATGAATGCCACAAAGTACTGAATGGCCCATGCCAGACACATTTTCTGCTGCCAAGGGCCCGCCAGACGCCCCCAAATATGGCCCAAATGCCATCATCGTAGCATTGACCCAGATTAAATATGCAAGGTACCACTCAAAACCGGTTTGGAACGCTCGGGTTAATCTTACAGACTATGGAAATCATCATGCCAGACAAATTTTCTGCTACAAAGGGGCCAACAGACACACTAAAAAAAGGGCCCCCAAATGGGCTATGACAGACACCGAAGGGCACAACATTACTTCACACCTTACACAATCTTTGTCGCTGTGTAATTAAGTTGCCCAAAGCGTATGATATCACTACTTTTTCAAAGTGATTTAAAGCATCAATTGATATGATGGCTACTTACCAAACATCTTATAGCGCAGTGATCTCGAAAAAGCGAAATGAAAGGAACATGACTTATCTCTTATATCAACCATGCTTTGCAATATTAAGTGTTGTTACATTTATATTATTCATTTCGTTGTTTACTATCACAAGACCCTGTTCTGGGTGTCTACTTCATATAAAATGACAATCATGTGTTGCTTATTCATTACTCTCTTGTATGTGAATCAACAACAGACAACAAGTCAAAATGAAATTCACATAGTTGGTAAAGCCTTTAATTAAATTTAAGAAATTTAAAGTGTGTCCGTTATGACGTCATTGTGACAATACCTTTCACATTTCTTGATTTCAAGGATGATGGAATGCATCCAACCGGAATAGGGCCTGGCATAGTGTAGCCCGAACCAAACCTATGGAGAGAAGTAGATTAATCATCGTGTAAGATGTAGAAGACGTAGAGGAATGTCCTCCTAGTCAGGTTTATTGTTTACTAAATCAATAAAGATAAACAAAGTAAACAACACATAACAAGGACATAAATCACATCTGATTGATCATTCTAATCAGAATTAATTATAATCACAAGTCTTGTGTTTCAACGTTTCCAAGAACAAAAATTAGACTGGAAAAAGTAATGTAGATAATAATGATGATACTTCGAACTGCTGTATGTAAATTATATGCGGTTGATAGTAATTGTGAAAAATATAGCCGTCCACATGATCAGAATTGGCTAAATTGTCTATATGATTAACATAACAATTACTATGAAGTTGTTCAAGCATATAGAAATACAACATTGTACACAACAAACGGAGTAATACAGGTTCATTGTAACAACCGCACGCTCTGATTACGTGGTTTACATCGTATGTTATTTCCGGTAAATTAATTGATTTTTTAGTCCGCCTTCGTGAATCCTTCTCACTTAAAATGGGAACTAAAATGTATGAGATTGTGATAGGTTAAAAATTATGAATCTTAAAGCTGAAATATTGTTTCTTAATCTCAAGATAGTTTAAGATGCTACAAATTAAATTTTCAACTTAATGGCTGGATGACAAACCTGCAAACTCTTGCACTGAAACGAAGGAATAATGGAAAAGAGAGGGGTAGGAGGGTCGAGGACATACCAACATTCTTTACTGGGTGCAACAACTGGTCCTCTCGGGTTATGTTTCAGTAAAAAGAACACAAAATATTACTATTACATGAAAGATGTAGATATACCAAAGTTATCGAAGTATTTATTCAATATCAACCTTCAATAATGTTATCACATTGTACGAGTTGTTATTTTGTCATTGATCCATATCCAATTTTACAAAATTATAACATTTTTTTTGTGAAGTTGATAAGAGTTTCCTTAACCCTTACACAATCAAATTTTCGTATTCAGCTTTGTTGTCAGTGAAGAACTGAATGTGTCCAAAATATCCTAGGTCCTTCATACCAAGGATTTGTTACAACTTCCTGTACAATATTAAAAACTACACTAATACGATCTTCGTTGATTCGCAGAAGAAAAGTTCTATTGGAATATGGAGGCACAAGCATTGATGGGCAGGGGAGAATGTTACTTTGATTGTACGAAAGAAACCACTAGACTGTCAAATTATATGAAACCACTCAAAATGAATACACTGTGCATTCCTTTCAAAAAATTCAAGTATTTGAATGTCTTCAACAAACGTTGTCTTTATACCGTTACTTTTATCATTATTGTTATTTTGAAGCCATATAGCAATTTCTAAGACATGAAAGCACCTGTTATAAAAACACAACAAGAGGGCACTTTAAATTACGAAGTAACTGGTAAATTCCATTAAACAAATGGAAGCCACTTTTCAGGGTAACCAGAATATGGGAGGAACATGTGCCCGATCAAAGCCCACGCCCACCCATTTTCACGGCTCCGTCGCCCAGACACAGTAAATCGACGGTTTCATTGCGTTCCATATCGTGCCTTTATACTGGTAACTTGACCTACAAGTTATAAACCAAAGATATCTAGTTCGTGTTGTGACATGTGGGGAGTTAACAACTCTTGTCTTACTTCTTTTTCAGCAATCTAGTTTTTTTTTAATATCTTTCTAAATGTTATTATTTTCTGGGAAACCATCAAATATCGAGTTATCGACCACAAACAGATCTTGCATGGGGCCGATATGAATTAACCGGGCTGGTGGTGGGGGTAGAGGGAGGGTGTGAAACCTTGAACCTTTGTGGAAACATATGATTATTCATTATGATTGCTATGAGTAATACATACTTGTTGTTTAAGGAGAAATTCGTTATAGTATCACCCTCCCTTCACAATATGGCGACTCATCAAGCCAAGCACTATTTCAGTCCAGTCCCGATGCAAGGGGACTGGGATTGAGAGCGGATCAGTCGTTCGGTAGTTTGGTTTTCGTGCCCAGATTCTTTCCTGAGCGACTTTTCCTTAAAAAACTGTTTCAGTCTGTCTCACCAAATGCCGAGACCTTAACACTAAAACCAGTGTGTATTATGTGAAAAGAATATTTGACAGCCCTACTTATATGTTGTTTACTTCAAATCTAAGAGAATGATCATGTGAGTATACAGACCTATTGTATGTAAGATTCCTTACTAAAAGTTGAGTTTGGCGAGCATGAAATGAAATTATCTGTATTAACCGGTAACAGATAGTGCATAATAACCAATTAATATGTTCAAGTCTAGCTCAGTATCGTCCTATATACTCCAGCCAATAGAAAGAAAATATATACGTAACGTACCCTGTATCTAATTAGCATAATAAACGTATATTTACCAAACTGTTGCAATGTTTACTTTCACTTAAATGCAATATAACAGAAGTATTGCTGAACTTTTAATAATTTATATTACAGCATTGAACATTATTTATTTAAGATTATATTTACGAAAAGGGGTCTCCCCGTTTATACTACTCTCAACGGACGCATGTCATATTTGGAGCCCACCCCCTACCCCCACCTCCTTCATAAAGATACATATGGGACAAAGGGTAGACACTATATGGTGCTGCGAAAAGTCATAACAATGTAAACAAGTTTTCTGACTATTAAGACAAGGTCTAAAGACGAGTCTTTTCCCCTCGCACCAATGATGTTGGTCACGTGACTGGTTGAAATATCAGTCAAGTCAAAATAATGATGTCAATGTTTTATACAGTGACGGCGTAAGTATTGAACTTGGGAGAAATAACCAATATCGGTAACAAGTATATTACAAAAGCGCTGAGAATTCCTTTCAATCTTTGCATCAATGTCGAGAGAGAACACTGGACATTTTACGAAGCGTACTATTTTAGTATAGTTTGTTTGAAAGATAGAAAAGGTCTGGTCGATACAGTATAGCCTCTTTTTCAAGTTCAACCGTCTTGGTAAAAGTTTAATAGGACTTATTGGATCAAAATTCTCGGCTTCTTCACACCCTATTTTTAAATTTATCTCACAAAAAATGACTCACAAATAATTCCTTTCAAATACTTGTGTTACTTGCTGTTCTACGATATTTTCGAGCTACACATATTTGGTACGATCTCTCTTATTTCGATTCAGGCTTGAAAGCCAAGTAAAGGAGATAAACCGGGGCGATAACGATACCAGCTAATTGCATTATGTTGATTTCGGGAACTATATTTAATATCACAGATTTGATTGGATGCTATTAAGCTTTCATTTTAAGAATTTTCTACTAAGCTCGCACAATGTTTTATACTCAAAGTTCATATTCAATCCGGCTTTTAACCATCCTTTTATTATTGTTTAGCTCATTGTTTGACACGCATAATATTCTCCTAAATACGGACTTAATCACCCTGTTATTTGTGTTCCTGGTAATCAGTCAAACAAATTTGATAACATTAAACAGTGAAACACATGATGGTAACGATCCAGCTGTGTCCGTTTATGCAAGGCGTTTAATACCGTAATTTTCAAGTCTGGAGCTAAACAATTGGAATCATAAAACATGTTTCTTTTAAATATACATTCACTCCCTTCAACCTATGCTTAAATTGAGAGCTACACAAAAATGTGTCATTTAGTTTGACTTCTACCAACGAGAATTGCTACTTAAGTTCAAGAAGATAACCTGAACATAGCAAGAATCAGTCCTTCATTAATTTGCATTCATAACTTTGTGTTGTCTATAAACCCTCTCTATTCAAGTTTCCTTCGATTGGTTTGCATCGGAACATTTGGGTATACATTAAACAACCAATGAGAGCAATTTTGCTTATTCAAAGTGACTTACAAAGAATAACCAAAACTTAAGAACGCAACGTATGCAATGACAAGGCGTATGACATAAAAAAAATATGTTATTTGGAGGATTTCCTCCAATGGATGCTACGTAGTAACTGCTGTACACCTACTGGCCTACTTAATGTATGTTTCCATGGTTACCTTGACACGTTTACTTACAATATTTGGGAGTTACAGTGGGCACATGGCTCGTTTATCTATGTCTATTCATTAGGTTAAACTGGTTCGTGTTATCTATTATTATGCAAATTACATATTTACGGGAGTTCCATGTGTAGCATTCTTACTTGCTTTAGAACATAAATTGTTTGAATCAATTGTCTGTATAATGCAAGCGCTGTATATATTTGTACAGAAACCTATTGTAGAAGAAGAATAGGCCTACTGTGTGTACTAAAACTGTGATGATGTTATCTGGTAGAAACATGGAATGGATTTGATGGGCTTTCTGAAAACATACAAATTAATCTCTCTGAAGGGGAGGGCGAAGGGGAGGGCTAGTGGCGGGAACATGTATAGGGTGTCTGAAGGGTGGAGGAGGTAAGAATAAACTTACTAAAGAGGATACTGAACACGGGGATTGGGACAGAGCATTGATAGTCTAGAAAATGAATAATCATAGATCTGTATTTCATTCATTTTATAATCCGAACAAGCAATACTGCTAATGTATAATACTTTTCAGTCATACATTTTCCATGGTTACAGTTATTCCTGGAATGGCATGGAGAATATGACATGCTGAATAATTTTCATTTATATGGTATTTCATTTATAGTATTACTGAATAGATTTTTCCCTGTTTCATTGGAGTGTCGGGTGTGGCTGGATTCGGCGACTTAAATATTGTTTTCAATGTTTTTACTAACACGTCACTGTGAAACATATCAAATGATGACATTAACGTGAATGTGTAAGGATGGAAATGGGAAACTTTTTTATGAGGTTGGTCTGATGAACTGATGAAGGTGAGAGGAGTAGCGATATATTAAACTGAATATATTCGTTGTGTAACCAATTTGACTCTTGAGTTTTGGTTGAGAAAAAGAAATATATTAAAGTATTAGCGAGGTCTCTGTCTATAAAACTACAATATATTCTTAAAAGGCATATGTAAGAAAACAATGGACATGAAGAAACAAAGAAACACAAGTAATTGATCATGGAGCTGGAGATAATAATAACAAACTACTCGATGACAGGAACAAAGTGGTTGATGATATGGTTAGGGTGGGAGGGGTAAAAATACATTCACGGTGACCTAATTATTGAAATTAATTCAACTAAACTAATTACATCCAATCATTGACATTAACATACTGCAGAATTTACATTCTCTATTGCTAGTTGAATATTGATAACTTTTATTAATTAAATTAATTCCCTGCTTAACTGTTATGCTGATTCTAACATCTAAACAGGAATACTTACGTCAGCTCCTTCAAGCTTGTACATTGTGAGGAGTAAGACAAGATGGCCGCCAACTCTTCATTAGTTAGTCTCCTGTTGTCCCTGATCCACAGCTTCTGGAGAGAACTCAGGATAGAGAGAGAGAGTCCAGACTCAAGGATAATGTTCAAACCAGACTCATCAACTCTAGGAGAGCAGAGGTATATATACACACGGGAGATAGGAATCTAGAATGAAAGAATATAGGTACCGAATAAAATAAAGGAAATTAAAGCAATAAGCTAAGACATTAAGATCGTGTTTGTTTGTAAAAAGGAATACATGAATGAAACGGAAAAAGAAATGATTTTAAGGGGAGTCAAATACGAACAGAAATAAATGAATTAAATTAGATGAAATTGAAGAAAAATATTGATCACATTTATTTGTGTTTTAATTTAGAACTTTCAGAAGGAAAATGTAGTGTAAATGTAAATATTTGTCACTAATGTATAGGAATCATAAAAAGGAAATGTCTACTTAAACTAATATAAGGTTTTTATTAAGTTTAAGGAGATTTGAAAGAATTATATTTAAATACAGTAAATAAGTTGCTTATAATTAAAATGCAATTTATAGAAGCATATGTAGATCAAATTCATGTTCCAAGAGAGAAAGGTTGATGAGGCTTAATTGCTTAAACCAACCTTCTAATAAAAAAATATTAAATAATTAAACCAAATCCTACTACTATGCGTGAATTTTAATTATTTCCAATTGATACGATTTGTTTAAAAGATGATATCTATCTGTGTTTAGCTATCAAATTCATTACTAAGTTAGGGTTTGAGTGTGACATAACTTCTAGTGGATTTTTTCGAAATGTAACATTTTTCTTTCTTTGTGTTTGTAGATATTCCTAAATTGGGTATTGCTTATGATCTTAACTTTTCTCAACTTTATCGTTTCTTCCAATTAAATAGTACCATCCGCTTTTTACATTTTTCTTACAAATATTGTTATCTGGAAACACTCCATATCCTTGAGGGTTTAATTATACTAATTAATTGTTACTACTTTTCTGTTTAATCGGTTTGATTGGGTGTTCATTGTAATATCTTCTGTTATTATGGAGTTCAGTGGGTGTGAACAGTTAACGGACAAATGTAAATTAACAAACACGAGATAAAAATCAGTTACTTACAAGTTTAATGAGAGGATGGCGCAATTTGGGCCAAAATCATGGTATGTAAACATTCCCCTACCCTAATATATGCTAATGGATGCATAAACAAACAACAACCACAAAAGTTTGAATACCGTCTGTTTCAAATGATTTGAAGAGTACATGTTTAATCCCTTCCCGACCCAACCACTTTTGTAATGAATTCCATTCCCTGCCAATGCTGGATTATTCAGCTGAATCTTTGCACCATCAAACAGAGTGTCAGGCAATCAAACGATGTTTTGTCTTTTCACGTAGTACCTCGTAATTGCTCAAATTCAAATACTATGTTGACATTTCACCAATAATGTTAATAGTCAGTTCATGTAGACCCCCACCCTTTCTTCTTCCCTTTACATAGTACCATCCTCATCAAGAAAAGTATATTTTTTGAGATAAATTAGTTGACATTTATATAATAAAGAAATCTTGATTTCGAGAAATGCAATGTTTAAGATAAAGCGCTATTTTTTTTAGATGATAAGTTAACATTTTGATATTAAAATTTCTAGTAAAAAATTTAAAACAAAAAAGAAAACGACATCTTACACGAAGGGAATTAAAGAAGAGTTCAAAATAAATTGCAGAAGTTTAATTTTTAGATAAAGTAGTCTAATGTTGAGAATTTCGTTTAAATTAAAGATTTCAATTGAAAGACAAACTTGATTTTCAAAAAAAAAGGTTTTCAATTTTAAGAAAGGGTTGAAATTCCCAGAAATATTCAACACTTTTGGGATAAAATAATCAACATTTTGATATGGAAATTTTGAAATTTGTCAGTGTTCCATGTGGGTCATAGTTATGACAAAATGTGTATTGTTCGCTTAATTTGGATGCCTCCCGACCACCTCCCCAACCAATTCATTGTTCGATCATTCCTACGACAATCAAGTGATTTGTCACATGTCTACATAGATATGGGGAACATATAGGAGGAGGTACATCTTGTGGCTAATTTGTGTATGTTTCTGATTAAGTGCATGTGCATTCATGGAGGGATGTATCGGTAAGTTTGCCCCTCCAATCATGAAAACGGATCGACTCTCCTGTATGGTTTTCGTATCCAGTAACGTGGGTTCACATTCCAAAATTCTCCCAACAAATGTTGGAAGGGGAATGAACATTTATGGCCAGACAATTGGTGGATTCGAAACTTTTGATGGTGTTGCTGTAGATTCGTTGAATGTAATTCCTTGTAGTGGGTTGTGTGAGTCTTCCGACTGAAACAATTCTGAGGCGTAGTTAGACTATGACTTTTGTCTAAACTTAAAGTTGTGCTAAAGAGAATAGTGTGAAGTTTAGAAACTGAACTGACCGATGTTAAAATCAACATTGTATAATTGCATGGAAAATCAGAAAATGCAGTCTTGCCCGTTCAGTTATTCGGTAAATAGCCGTTGGGTGGGCATGTTGCCCAACCAGTTATTATTCCTATATACAATAAAGCCTGACAAATAGGTATACTTTATAGCATGTTTCTTTCATGTAGCCATGTACCACATTTTAATAGCAGATGCATAGGTTATCTTGTATACTTGAAATCGGTTCACAGGAGTAGGAGTATGGGACCTCTTCTCGACCACCATTTTTAATATAGGATTTCAAGGAAGGGGGAGCAAATCCCAACTGACATAGGTAGAGCCTACACAATTATGGAAATGCCAGAGTGGAAAGAAGAATTTTGAGCGGCTCTGGCGAAAGAACAGGCTTACTGTGCACAGAGATATGTTCATCGAAGCTAAGCGAAAAGTTAACATCATGATAGCGGAAGCAAAGTCCAGTCATTTCCACAACATTATCTCTGAAAATAGTGGTGACTCCAAGAAGCTCTTTTCTGTTGTTAGCAATCTCCTGGGTAAGAAGGCAACACCAACATTACCCCCGACAATGATTCCAAGGACATTGTGCATAAGTTCAGCACAGTTTTCATTGACATGATCACCAGAATTAGAGCCAACATAGTCAGTGAAGGGAAGTCAAAATCCAACTCATTGACAGTGCAGAAACCGACATATTGTGCACTGAATATGTGGGAGCCAGCTACAGAGGATGAACTGAAACAGATCATGATGGCCTCACCGTCTAAGAGCTGCTGCCTTGATCCGCTGCCTACAAACCTTCTTAAGCAGTGTGTGACACCTCTCTTGCCAGTTATCAGCACTATTGTGAACAACTCCCTCATCACTGGTGATGTACCATCCGCTTTCAAGCTCGCCCATGTGACACCACTCATTAAGAAACCCTCACTAGATCCTACCGTTCTCTCAAGTTATAGGAGAGTGTCAAACCTTCCATTTGTATCAAAGGTTCTAGAAAAGGTTGTGTCATCCCGTCTCACATCCTATCTTGAACACAATGGTCTACAGGAGACTCATCAATCTGCCTACAGGAAACACCACAGCACTGAGACTGCCCTCGTGCGCATTCAGAATGATGTGATGGTAGCTCTTGGAGGTCAGAAAGCGTGCCTGATGGTTCTGTTAGACCTGTCGGCCGCTTTTGATACGGTCGACCACCTCCAGCTTCTTAGTACACTCAGTGACCTTGGTGTTAAAGGTAGCGCCCTAAAGTGGATGACATCATACCTCAGTGATCGCCAACAGATTGTGTGCATGGGAAAGGATTCTTCTGATCCTCAGACGTTAGACTGTGGCGTGCCACAGGGCTCGGTCCTGGATCCTGTGCTCTTCACGGTATACACGTCTTCACTGGGCCAGCTCCTTTGCTCTCAGGACATGGACTATCACTTCTGTGCAGACGACTCGAACCTCTATCTTCTGTTCCACCACAATGACATTACTATCACTGTGCATCGTCTAGAGAAGTGCATAACATCAGTGTGGCAATGGATGTTACAGAAATGCCTGAAAATGAATGACTCAAATACTGAGGTGCTTCTAATATCATCAAAGCATCTGGCCAGAAAGATAGAGTGTCCAAGCATCATGATTGGTGACCATCAGGTGGATCTTAGTGATGTGGCTAAGAGCATCGGTGTCATAATGGACAAACATGCCTCTATGGAAGACCATATAACATCTGTGAGTCGGTCTGCTCAGTACCATCTCTACAACATCGGAAGAATACGAAAATACCTCACCAGAGAAGCCACAGAGCAGTTAATCCATGCTTTCATAACATCTAAACTGGATTACTACAATGCACTTTGCTGTGGACTACCAGTTAAACAGATAAAACGACTGCAAAGGCTCCAAAACATATCAGCAAGGATTGTTACACTGACGAGAACGTCTAGTCATATTACCCCACTACTGCATTATCTTCATTGGCTGCCAGTATCTCAGCGGATTAGGTTCAAAGTCCTTCTTCTTGTGTTCAAGTGCCAGAACAACATGGCACATCCATACCTGCAAGATCTCATCCGCCCTTATCTGCTGGTCAGAGTCGTCTGGAAGTGACGATCACCAAGACAACAGCTATGGGAACAGAGAATATTGCGTGGCTGGGCCACGCCTCTGGAATGAGCTGCCAGCTGAACTCAGAACTGTTTCTAGTCTAACAACATTCAAGTCAAAGCTGAAAACCTACCTTTTTAGACAGCATTACTACAATATATTAACTGTGTATTCGGCTCTATCTATGTGCAGTACTTCAACACACTCAAACGTGCATGCTTTTTATTCTTCATTCTTATCTATATTGTATTTTATTCTGCAGGTTTACTACATATTATGTGTCATATATTTGTTTACTGTTACATGGCGTTTTAGAGCACTTTTGTGGATTTTACGCTTTATGAACTAAATTATTATTATTAAAATCGGAGGAGGTGTAGTCTTTGGCTTGTTGAAGGCAAATCTCAGAAGCCCCGTCCCCTGCAATTGTTTGAAATTGATGTTAAATAGTGCACTCCGAGGCATAATTAAGCTTCCAATTAGGTGTAAAATTGGCTCCATAAACCATGCAGTTTTGCCTATGAAAAATGTTTTTGTAAAGTCAAAGCTAAAGGCAGGGAGGGGTATACACCCGTAGCAGTGGCTTTCTTCTCAGCTGAATGTAACATTGCCCACCCCCCCCCTCCCTGACTTATATCCAAGTGAATAATTGGAAATTTTCTGATTAATGTTGGAATAGCATTATATTTTCATCTCGTCATATCAAACGTTTTTAGAAATGATAAAATATTGACTTCTTTCTAAGCTTTTAGTATAACAATATCCGGATAAATGCTTAAGATGTTTAATTATGTCGCTGTCTTGACACTTTTAGTGACGCAATGCTATCACGATATATTTTGCTAGTCGATAGTAGCCTACGCGTTTTTCCTTAGAACTTACACTAGCCTCTTATCTTTGCTTTACTAGAAAGCCACGACCATCATATTTTTTTCATTATTTGCATATTGCGTTTTCATTATATATTTTGTGCCGGACCACTTTTTTATGTTTGGACTTCGGAAGATATTTTGTAAATAGTCAAGAGGCCGTCTAACTTGTAATTTTGCGAGTTACAGTGTAATAACTAATTATTTTTTATCTTTTCCATAAGACCTATACGACCCATAACACGTAAACACTTTCAGGCTGCTGTACATGATTCTATGAACGTAACATTACCAGAAAATTGTCGAGGTGCAAATGATGAATTGACATTTGTAGCATATCGTTGAAGTCCTCACTTTTAGATCTAAGGAATTTGTCATTTTGTTGTAAATTGCTATTATTTGAATTGGAAGATTGATCGTTTATCTGAAAAAGAGGGGGATTTTCCTCATGGTCAATGAAAACGACTTGAACAAGTCTGATTCTCAACATCTAACCAAACCAACGACACAATATAAAGCACCGTTTGAAGAACGGTTGTATCTACATCTGCATCGGTACCCTGCAATAGACTAGTCTCCATCTCGCAAGGGATGATTAGTGACATCGTATGGTTGTACTTCCTGTTTGTTTGACGTGATTACCGAAGCTAAAGTACTGGCTTACTAATATGAAGATATATTGCAACCTATTCCAGATGGTGAACATACAGAAAGAAACAGACTGAGTATATTGCAATTGTCAAAGAAGAAATCACACGTATGTCTTGTGTTCCTTTCATATTTTTAGGCTATGTACCTTCTACCTACAAGCAGAGGGACATCATAACGTTGAAGTTATTGCTTAGGTCTTCTCTGGTCTAATCTATAAGAAAAGTGTAGCCTAACTTAGGCCTAGCTCAATGGTTTTAGTTACACTATTCATTACTACCGCAATGACAGCATAAAGTGCGACCTAGGCTCAGCACAATGTAGGAATAGCTGAAATATGGTGATGCTAGCCTGTTAGTGTTAGTTGGTTACAAGTTGAAGGGGAGGTTTCCCTCCCTCAGAATACTAATCATACTAGTTTATTGAAGTTAGTGTTCTACATTTGCAAGATCATCAAACTGAAAATGTCTGAAAGATTTTAGTCAAATTTAGTCATAAAAACCTACTCTTAAAGAACTCTGGAGTTGTTTCCTCTCCTGGGATATTGTGGATTTAAGTGCTAACCTGCCAGTGAGCAAAGGTCAAATGAAATGCAAGGTTTTCCAGAGATTGAGATCAATATTCCATATCATATACAAGCATTATTGCAGTTTGTGTCAACCAAACTACTGCAGTGCTTTACACCACCCTTACTGGTCCAAGACAACCCATTACTGGAAAATATCCAAAATTTCCAGGGTTTTTGCTGGTAATGCTCATTTCCTATTGACGTATCTTCAGCTTCAATATTATTAATCAAATATGCACTTTTACATAATTTACTAACGAGTGAAGTTGATTGTCACAAAAACTGCTGTAGTGTCACGTTGCTTACTGCATGCAAAGGTTCCTAAGAACTTTCAAAAAGCTTCAGAAACCAAACACTGTAATACTGTATAATCACTAAATTTAAAAGATCAATGATTGGATCAAAGTGGAACTGCTACCATAGGTTTTTCTTTGTTGTGAGTATCCTTTTGTTTCTGAAGTCTTCTGAAATTTCTGAATAACTAATTTGAATTCATGTTAATGTTTCACTTTTGATTTAGAAATCACTGAGGTCGAACGGCTCCATTATGTAATAATTCAACCGTAGGAAGAAACCCAAGCTAGTGGATATGTGCTAGATAGAGGAGATCAGGACCTATGAACCTATCAAGCTTCTTTTAGTATCCTACATTTCTTGATGCACAGAGTTCTATAGGAATGGTAGGAATGAATTAATATAGGTTTGTTATGACTTCATTCACCTAACTGCTGACTACCAAGCATGGTTAAGGAAGTTAAATTCCCCCTCTTTATCAATATTATGTCATGATAACATTTTCTTCTTTGCATATTTGAGAACTAAATACGGAAGTGAAAATGCCTCAGCTGAAGTCCCCAGGGACTCCTACCAGGGGTTAGGTTTATACTTCATTTTTCTCCCTAACATGCACTTTTAACTTAACACAAGATGACAAGAAGTCTCAGAGAAGTTACAGAGCTCTTCTGAAGCCCCCTGCACCCGGCTAGGGCTCAGATATATATTGGACAGAGTAAAACCAGATTAAGTATTTTTATTATTGACAAGTCCTCATGTGCTCAAAACTGCTAGCAGATTCCAGAAACTATGTGAATATACTAAAGATTTGGAGAGCTTTGCAGTACCCTTGTAAGTCCAGCCACTATAAACAGAGAACGCTATGGAAAAACTTCCTACTCATCTGAGTATATACAGCTGTGAATACAGATTGATCACTTGTGCTTTTTTAATTTTTAAAAATTGCTCAGCCAGTCACTGCAATTGGTTTTAACAAATATAATTGGTCTTAACATTGATCTAACTTCACCGACTCGAGTATGGTGGCTTAACAGGGACATAGGGAAAAAATAAGTGTCCCATAATTTCAATATTTTGACTTTTTTATCTCAATATCTTAAAAGTAAAAAATCTGATTTTTTGGTTGACCTCATAAGTCAAAAATGTTAAATTTTTATCTCAAAACTTTGTTAACTCAAAATTGTGAGGTTACAAGTGTCTTCATCTGCCAATTTTGTGGTAAGAACTGACCATATAGGATAGCTTTTGACCAGTTGAACAAGGTACTATATAAACCTTTGGTGATCTAAAATCTGGAAAAAGATCCCCCAGAGAGTGATGTTACTAGGTCAATGCGGTCTCCAGGGGCCTGGTGCCATTAAATGAAGAAAAGTAATTTAAAAAAAAATCCACAAAAGCTGACACACTAAATTATATACAATTATCTCCTGATGAGTGGAAATTCAAAAGACATTCTGTCCTCAATAGGAAAGAGAGGTGCGAAATCTCAAAAAAAAAAATCAGTCAAGCCCAAACCATACATGGTTGGGTTTGTGTGAGGTTGGACTCTCTTTTGGGAGCTCATTAGTATCACTGCACTACACCTTTATATGCCACTTCCACTAAACAACTGATAATCCGGTTCAAGTTTGATGGTTTACTGGTTAATTGTGTTCACACTTACCTAGTTATTGAAACTGAAGTGTACTTTCCTTCCTCTGTATTTGTTTCTGTAGATGTCCATGTATACAGGGTAGTTAGCCAGAGACATACACATATCTATTTCTGACTGACATTCTCAATATATCATATCATTAGAACTTAATTCTCATTCACATCACTTTCTTTTATCTTCACTTAGGTTAACATGAAATATCCTGTAGCGAGCTATTAGGGGATCACCTAATCCACCTGTTGCTACCAATTTTTTATGGAAGTGTTCATTCTGTGCTGACAAGGAATATGAATTTTTCATCATCTGATATTTACTCCATGTGATGGTAATCACAGTTATGGTTAGTATAGAACAGTGTTAGTAATGTTGAAACAACCACGGGTAGATGCCATGAATACATTTTAAAGCGCCATCAAGATAAAACATATCTTGTCCGTAATAAATTGGCCTTTTCTAAAACAGATAATAAAATAATATTCCGGAGCTAACAACACCGATTAGTTTCATTCTGGTCATCTAAACGGCATATGATACATACTTCATACACCCAAGCAGTAAAAGCTACCTACACGGATGTCATAGATGGAAGGTAAATGATGACAGTAAAACTGATGATCAACTAAACACCACTTCTGTGTCCCCGTTCCAACTTCGCAACCCTTTATGCAAAATACATAATTCACTGTTCCGCGGCCAATTTTAAAGTGATGTAGTTTAATATGTATTTATTTTTGTATGTACAAATATCAGAAATAAATATTTGTTTGTCATGTTTGTACTGGTTATAAATCAAACGCAAACGTTGAACAAATTGAGTAATAAGACTATTGTAAAACCAGAGGCTAAATTAAAGGATGACTTCAGGCACTTGAAATGTAATATAGAAATGTTGTTGAATAGTAGAACACACTGCTGCCAGTCCATGTTGGATGTCTATGTGATGTTAAAAAGAAATGTATAGGGTTATTTTCACTAGTCGAAGAATGGTAATCGAATAAGGGTAATCGAATAACGACTAATTAGCATAATATACAATTGTGTTTTGATCGCATCCAACAGCAACTGCCAAAACGTTTTGTTATGGAGCAAGGCGCGCTAAATAAAACAATAGGTCTATATTAAAGTATGAATGATTGAAATACCAGCCCCTAATTGCAAGCATTGCTTCCAGGTGGAATGGGCAAATGGAATGGGCCACGAGGTTTTGGAACTTCACTCTGAGCATCCAGGCAGAGTAGGCGGCGGTGTTTAGACGTAAGCAAATAGGGCGTCATCCACATTATATATGTCGTGTAGACAAGCCTAGGGTCTTATAGTTACCAGGAGAGGCTATATTGTTTGGGGAGACTGTATACTTGTTTGATATCCGATTGAGAGTTCCCTACACCGACCGAATGTAGGCACCTGCCCCATGCCGTGACTCAGAGGTTGTCTAGACCTTTTCACGCAAGTGGAAATTTGTTCAAATTGGTTCACTAAGG
>KN883912.1:0-19790 GCA_000934455.1 Apostichopus parvimensis
GGAGCCACCAAAAGTCACAAAATGAGATTCCCATGGTGAGCGACACTCATTACTAGCT
This sequence comes from Apostichopus parvimensis, assembly GCA_000934455.1. Classification (NCBI taxonomy): domain Eukaryota; kingdom Metazoa; phylum Echinodermata; class Holothuroidea; order Aspidochirotida; family Stichopodidae; genus Apostichopus; species Apostichopus parvimensis. The sequence goes on from KN883912.1 coordinate 59, forward strand.
CAGTTGTACATGTCCGGTTAATATACCACCCTAGGTGACAAACGTATCTGACCCCCTCCCGGCAATAAAGGTCACTATTGGGTCAAGTTCATGGAATGCCCAAGGGATCTTCAGTTACAGTTTGCCGTTGGCTCAATATGGGTGGTTGAAATAAGTTTGGTGTCTTTTGTCACAGCCAAGGTAGATATGATCTAAGTTAGAATGGAAATTGTAAACTATTCCCCGCCCATGTGTCTAGACTCGAACTGTCCAGTTACTACAGTTACACGTACATGGGCCAGCGATTTTGTAACTTATATGTCAATGGGAAATGATTAAAGTACTACAAAATAAAACCTGCGGATTTATTTTAAAAAATATGTAAATGCTTAGTATTTGTGAAAGCGTCTATGATCAATGTCTTAATGATATAAATAGGGCAGCCTGTTCACGCACGCTGTTTCATATTTCACACTGATACACTGTCTGCAAAACCTTCAGTGTGTACTTTCCAAGACAGAATTATTCATTGGGGTAGCCAGTTTGGGACAATCTGCTCATGTTATAATGCTACTCTATACACTGCCCTTTAGTATCATGTTTCAAAGCACTCGTATTGACATGTGTACGAAGCATTCCTAATTTGTTTCTGATAGAGAAAAAAAAACGGTTCGGTTTTGAACAATGATCGGTAAACATAGACAAAGGCGTATTGGCCTACCGGCTGAGGGGCTCGGTTTACCGGTGCCCCACAGTAGGTCGGAGGCTCGAAGGCGCCGTCGGGTTGAGATGGCACTGCAGGCCCGCCAGGTCGATTAATCAGCGGGTAGCAATTTATACCCCAGTCCGCCCCTGCATAAACATACCACATTCTTCTGTCCAAGTATTTACGGAGTCGGTCTTCAAAGATATACTACTGTAACAAACCATGGCATTAAGATCGTGGATAGGCCTTTATTACTTGTTACGTCGGTAACTGGTGGGCCACTGCTCTAATAGTTGCCTCGAACTCGATAATCTTAGCTATACCAAAACTGACGAACGAGTATCATTTTAGATTCTTACTATCACGGTGACGGTGATATTGCCAACATGCCACCCACCCACCCCACCCCTCCCTGCTGCTTACAACGCTAATAGAGCTATAAACTATACGAACTGAGTAGTATTAATTGATTGATGGTTTTTGTTGGGGTGATGTCCTGATTGCCTGGCTGGTACTCGATTACTCTGTCCTTAATTTCCAATGTGATATAAATATATCTTCGCCGTCTTTCAAAAGTTGTTCTGGTGAGATACACATGGCCCATGACATATGGAGCCTGGTCCCCGCTATAAAGCTGCGTATGTATTGGACTGATATAAGCCATTGATATAACAATCCGACTTTTATTTCAAAATTACATTTATTTTGGAGGAATATCCCTTGAAACATGAGAGTAATACTAACAGACAAAAAAGAAAAAAGGAAAACAGAATTTTCTGATTTCAAATGGCACGTATATTTACAAAGCATTAAAACGTGTCTGTGTTATATAGACGTTGCTTTGTTGTTACTATGGCGTTAAACGAACACAAAAATAATGATAAATCGGCTGCGTTATTACAATTTATGAAACAATATGTTAACAGAAACATCTAGGACTGCACTGAGGTGATGACGTCATAAGCCATGTATACTTTTAGAGGAGCTTTAACTTACCAAAGAAAGTGAACATCTTGGAAACCTGAATTCAGCTTTGGAAAAATAACGAGCACTCAACTGCATGTACTTGTATATTTTTGTGGACTGAGAATCATCAACATTTCTAGCTTTTATTCAAGCACCCTTCCTGCACTTTTCTGAATTCTACCTATCCTCTCCTTCAACATCAAAGGAAGTACCGTAACGTATCCCCCAAATTCAACGTTATTTTGTTTCTTCAGTGGTGGATCCAGAATGGGAGGAACGATGGTGGTAAACCCCCCCCCCCCCCCGACTCCTCCCCTCCCAAACAGTTTACTGGTTTTATTTTTGCGCTAAAAATATTGCTACGACATTAAAGATCATGACAAAAGTATACCGGTTCATATGAAGTGGACATAATTGTTAGCACGCTTCACGCGCCTGCATGCCTGACTTTGTACTGATATGCGATACTAACTTCAGTATCAACCGATAACTAGCGCCTCTCCACAACTAGCGCTGTTAAGATATTTTATCTCAAATTTGATTTATTTATTTACTCATTTATTTGTTGATATAGTTATACGTGAGATTTATTTAGATCTTAATCTTCACGGAAGTGAACAGATGCTGATTTTAGTTATACTGCCCCCCCCCCCAACCCTTCACATTTTCTGCCTTCTGTTCCACATAGTGAGCAATACCACCTTCCATCAACAAAGCATACCAACGCGTTTGAGGTCGTGAATTGTGTTGTTTGTATACGAGAATGTTTTGTATTAACTATACCCATTGGAATTATTGAAATCTCAAAGGATATAGACACTTCAATTCCGCCCCCCCCCCCTCTCCCATTGAAAGAAAAAGGAAAGAAAAAAGACCAAAAAGGAGACGGAGACATCATGGACAAGAATATAAGATGGCGTAATTTGGATTCAACTTATGAGGGGTGGGTAAAGTGGGTGGGTGGGGTGATGTGTGGTGAGGTGGGTGGGGTGGGTGGGGTGGCTGATCAAATGGTACACCGGTGTACCAGCAAGATATACTTGCACTTTCTTGTATCGTGAGAATCATATATACTTTACTAAACTCGCCACAAAACTACCCTTCTCTCCCCTGCATTTATCAACCCATCACGCACATGCAGTTTTCTATGGCATGTTGTGGTGATAACGATAGATGTTTAACGAGGAAATGAAATACATTAATATCGAAAACGTCATACTTTTACAACCATGGTGTGAAAGAAGAAACTGACACTGCATGTAGGCTTATATAAACCTACCGTTGTCCTTACCTGTTTATCCAAATTTTCGGGAACAGTTAATTGGTCTCCATTAGAGTCATGTTTCGGCGCAGCATGTTTAACTTTGTCGTCAGCAGATCAATGCAGCGACTACATGCTATGGTGCAATGCCCCTCACACCCCAGTCAGCGGTTTTACCTCGATGGCTCATTCATACAGGTAGGCTTTCCAGTGTCACGTGTAAAATGTTTCCTTCTTAACCTATAGAAAATCAGCAGGTTGAACCAGCATTCAGAATTCCCAAAGTGTTTAGGCTATATTAATTTTATGCATATCGTTTTTTGTGTCGTTTACAAAACAGTGCTTGCAATTGGCATAATATTGAGGATTGATTCGTTTCAACATATATATATATATTGTACGAGATAACATAATCACTTTGCATTTAAATACATAAACTTAATGAAGGTTTCAACTAAATACTGTAACAGACTGGTCTTTGTACGTACATATAATGAATCATTACTCTATACACTAGACGCAACGCGTCCATGCCCTGTCAAGACCAGTTGACACCGAGTCCACGCCATATTGGAACTCGTGTCGGTCGGAAGATGCATAATATCTACAGCGCATGCGCGGTGATTGACGGTATCCATAACCATGCAGATCATGGAATACTATAGAACCGATCACATGACATTAATGAACAGTAAACATATACAGGCACAATTTCGGTGAGTTTATGCGAAAGTCTAACGATCTTGATAGATTATAAGGTATATACGTTGGAAACAGACGGCATACCAGAGCAAGTGTGTGAGTATACCGAAGAATAATCTGCTATCAAGGTAAAAGTTAGTACTAGTATGGTTAAGTGTTATAGAAATATCAAAGGAAGACGTGAAAACATCCAACTAAAGAACCATAGAAATATTCAACCATAGCAAGACCTACCAAAGAGAAACTGAATCTTCACCCAGAAAATTTAGTGTGTAATATTACTGAAAATGAACGGACCTAATTAGACAGACAAAAAAGAAAGAAGGATATTTGTCCTACTACCCACTCATTTTGAGTATTTCTGAGTGTTCGGTGTCAATCCAACGTATAGTCGTTTAAGTTTTCGATATACATGGAACAATCTGCCATTTTGGCTGATTTTGGGCTTATATTTGATCGTGCTCACCCATACGACGACTTTCCCGAGAGAAGGAAGAGTAACTGTTCAGATGATATCCTGAAACTAAGACTGAACAATACATGGAAACGTATATTATGGACACTTATTCCTTATTTCCAAGGGTAAAAGGAGAGGGGTGGGAGTGGGCGAGTGTGGGGTCAATGATTCTGGGTTCAATTCAATTAGTTAACAGCCTCTGTATAGCCTTACTATGATTTTACGTCACTCAGAACCTACAAGGAATGTTGCACATTTGTAATAAAATCTTCTTCCAACAAGAATTAGGGCGGGTGAGATTACGAGTCTATAATCTCGTGGCATCTTGGGCAAGTATTTGTACCATGTCATAAGATGTCTTCTGTTTTTACAGTTCTTGCTGCCATAGCAACATCAGGCTCAGTCTGCAGACAGCCATTACGTCGTGGCGGGAAAAGGATAGTATCTTACCAAGTGATAGGTTTGCAGCTTCACTCATCTTCAGCTTTGGGGAAGCAAATTGTCCGTAACGCTTTCAGCCTCCCTTGGGTGTGCTCAATTGACGCTCGAATCAAAATATAACTATAAAAGCATTTAATTTACGTTATTAACCCTTGTCGAAATATGGTTTACGTGAAGTCATTCTCACTGAACTTGTATACGAGCCTGGTAACTTATTCCTTGGGCGAGAACAATTTTGCGATGCCTTTAATTTGGTATTGATTACAAAATTGATACTCTCCAAGTTTCCGGTGATGTGTAAATATTCAGTTCTGACGGCTGCTCTGCTAAACTCTAGCGGGACCACAACAAATCTCAACTTAAATGGTTCTCTTTCCCTAGTTTCCTTGTTAATTTTCTCTCATCTATTTTTAGCATAAAGTAACTATGATTAAACGTGACTATTTGAAGGGTATATACTTTATTTCCCAAAAATATGCCCTAATTTAGATCTGACACCACACAATCTAAATATAGGCTATGGTATTATCGCCCCATAGTTTGAAAAGGCAACAAAGCAACCAATCTCTTTGTGTTAACAGTTAGATTTAACTCACAGCTTAATAGTCTTGTCTGCAGCTGGTATCATAATGGATGACTGTTAGCGACTCAGGAATAAAAGAGGTTCCCCCCCCCCCCCCCCCCCCCCTCACCACCGCAACTAATATTGGGTAGGCTGCCAATACTTCAGTTGAAAGTACCACACATCATGTTGCGCACGTTGATTTACATTGTAACCCCCCCCCCTTCCCTTATTCTACCCTTCCCTTATTTTTTAAGTTATAGGCCTACGTCAAGACGCAGCAGACGGATACCGTATTGAGACAAGCATAATTTTATTGCAGAATATGATTTGATATCAAAAACTTTGACTTGCTAGTTATAGCCTTTAGGCGTGAAATTCAAATTGTGAAATGTATATAGCTGACTGCAGAAATATTTATATGATGCAATGCATATGTGCGTTTAAAGGAGAAACAATCTCAGATAATATCTTTATGGTATGTGATAGAAATATTGCTAATGAATAACTCTTAAGAAGGCCAATATAATCCTGTTTAATTCCATTTGCGAGATATCTAAGATTCCAATCGCTTTTATCAGGGTCCAACCATTTTGTCTTATAGTCTACGTCAAATGGTTCATTGTGGATGTTCTTATTTACCTCCTCATTTTCCCTTTATTTTCATCATGTTATGATGTGTTGGTAAAAGTGAACCCGTGCTGCACCTGCTGAAACCAATATTACACTAGGTAATGGTAACCCCCAGCCCCCCCCCCCCTAAAAAATCAATATTTTGTAATACATTTGCTATAAGAGTTCTCTCTAAAGGAACTCCAATTTGCAAATGCCAAATGCGCCCTCTATTTGAAAGCAGACTAAACGAGGTATCTGTGAGAGGAAAAAATACTCCAATTTCAGGCACACGTGACCCTCCATGATGTCATTTTATGACAAGTTTCACGATAAATCGCGGTAGCCTATCATTTTAATCTTCTCACTCGGAAATGAATCTAGTCTATACCCTTTCAAAATTGAAATTTTTCGTATACAGTGTTTAGTTCATGATGTGCTGCACGTACGTTGGTAACCAAATCGAATTGTTATACTTACGCTACAACTTTTTCCTGCCGCTTTCTGTGTTGTATATAATGAAAGTGATGTGCGATTCCTACCCACGCAGTAATGACAGTTTGTAAGGTGTTGTGGGTTCTCACAGGTATCAGGCCTATACCCTCAGCAACGAAAATAATGAGGTAACCGCCGCCAACAAACATTGCTGATAAATGCTGAATAGTAATTCCGTTGGTAGGGCGCTCAACATTCATTTCTAAATACGCAGATTCGAACACCGTTACAGTAGAGCTAACAACTTCTTTATACTCTTTCAACTTGAGAAAAGTAGGAGGGTGGGAATGTTGTAGATAGAGATTCATGCGGTAAGTAAATATTAGACCAATTAATCCGGTCATAGTAATAAAGTTGCAGTGACTATGCAGGCTGAGAGAAACCTTTTTCGAGGGGCAGGACGTGGGGTCCCCCCTCCCTCCTTCTCACCGTGGGGAGGAGGGGGGTTAGAGGTATCAGAAAATGATATTATCTAGTATATATTAATTAAGGAAGCATGGAGGTATTGGTATATGGGTCGGTGGGCATTCAAAGCAAAGTTTAAAGGGTTACTAAAAGGAAGAGGTAAGCATTTGCACAAAACGCGTAAAATGCTCGGGTCAGTGTAAATTGACATTCTACAATTGAGCGTATTTAACGTAGATGACCTATTTGTAACATTTCATGAAAAAACAATGATATTAATAATACTAGGTCATCAAATGTGTATTTCTGCAGGGAGTTGTTAGGGCAGTCAATGAACTAAGCACTCAATCAACCTACTTAGGCCTGTATATATAACCAAGAGAGGATGGATCGAGAATGCGGCAGTTGCCTGTCCAATGTTTTACCTCACCCGGACACCCGCCGGGGCAGTGAATTTTTGCAGGGTACCTGGCGCACAACAGTCAATTGCTCCTTCCCCCCTCCCCCACTCCCCGCTCTAGTTCTCCACACTAACTCCTTTGTCTCCATCTTGTAATTAAAAAAAAAATCGTCATTTTATACCTGTTAGCAATTTAGTTAGTACCTCTGTAACCGTCATGAGCTTGACCCCCCCCCCACCCGTCTGCCTATATACTACCCCACCTGCTTAAAGTATGATGATGTGTTATTTATTAGTATGGAGTAAATATCCACACCCAAAAAGAAGAGATGCTTTGAGTGATATTACTAACACATTTCTGATTCTGCCATCTGTATTTAGAATTATTATTCCTGGTGTTATGAAATTGATGGAAGATACCCAAATCGGGACATTTGCCCAACATTAGGGCAAGAAAGAACCCTGACACCACCCCTTCCCCTTCCTCTGCCTCTCCACGACTCCCCCTCACTGTGCCTCCCTTGCATCCACAAGCCGGCAGGATGCACCCAGAATAATGACTTGTTGACCCTAACCCTAAGTGGCATTAGAGTATAAGTGGTAAACGATGGCTATATAGATCACAAGATATACCCTTTTAACCTATCCCTGAGGGAGTATAAAAGGTCAAGATCCCCCATCTGTATAGCCAATATATCAACATAAAAGCACCGGGGAGTACCCTCTCTGTCATATATATATAAACTTTCATCTCATCCCATCTGCTTTCTCTATAAGCGAAAGCTTTTCTACCTTCCTTTAGAGATTCAGGCTGTTTGATATACGCTCGGTTTCTGTTTATTTATGACGCCAGAGAGCGACAGGTAATCGGACCTGCTTTTGCCAAACAAAAACATTCAAGGAATATCCTGTAGCTTTTTCCCTCCCTCTGCCCTAAATGATACTTTCAATACCAGTAATCGAAAACGGAAACAATTCATAGGACTGCTGGTTTCTCTTTATTTAGCACAAGTTCGCCCGGGAAGCAGTAATTCAATGCTGGAAACCAACCGGAATAACTTCAATTCAGTCCCAATAGATACCCACTGACTCTCGTGTTTAGCTCTCTCAGTATTTTCAGTGAGATCTAACGACAACATCCCGCCCTTTTACGATCCCTTTTGTAAACTTTAGTTGGTTTTGTTTGTAGATCAGTGGTCATATTTCTCAGTTCAGGCTATATGTATGCATGGTTGTGGATACCAGCTGGTTTATCTAGGGACAAATTCATTTACGATGGCAAACCATCCAACGATAGCCAATAGGTGCCTACTGCAGTAGTGTGTACTAAAGATACCAATCAAAGATTTGCTTGTCTCTACTATTTGCGTTTTGTCTTTCGACCCGAGCGAAACTAACGAGCAGATTACATGTGTGGCTAGGCTTGTGTCAACATACAATGGACGTGGTAGGCCTCATCGTATGTGATAATCCTCAAATGAAAACTGTTCCCACGCAGCGAACGAACTGCTCAGTGTGTTTTTAGATATCAGTAGAAGTATCAGCCTCGCACGATATACATGTATATATACATTATATATATGTGTGCTACCTATATATTAGTATCGTCCTGCTGCATCTGAAGAGTTGCTGTTTCCGTGAGTGAGCTTTTTCAAGATGGGGATTTTTATTTTATGTCTGACTGTGATTTTTCTCTTTCTTGCTACGGCAGTGGAGACTCGTCAGATGTGCTACCGAACTGTTATCAATGGAGTATGCTACGCAACGGCTGGTTCTAGTCTAATGACCTCGCAGATGCAATGTTGTTGCAGTCTTGGAGCCGCTTGGGGACCTTCGTGTGTAACCTGCCCGCAGCGTAACTCGGGTAAGTATATCATGCTCCTTCAAGGAAACTTTATAATATCTTATTTTTCGACGACAAAACAAAATCCTTCAATGATTAATCTATTCTAGCATGAACTGCGTGTAAACGTGTTTCATGATAACTGGTCACAGAAAGGGGTAATTACTATGGAACCACGGTAGTGTTAACTCATTGAAATGGTTCCTCTTCATGTCCCGGGCAACTGCCCGATACTTCACTTCTAAGATCTTATCAGCATTGCCCTCAAATATGCTAGAAAGTGCGACAATGGTCACCCAGGCTCAAATATAGTCTCTCAAGCGTGACAGTAAAAGATTCAGTTAAGATCCCTCAATGTTTACGGACTTATTTGGAGGATCAGAGCCGCTAGGAAAGTATATTTGAACGCTTCTAGCAATTTTAAGCGTGCTGAAATGTGGCGCCAATGATGATGATCTTTAAACGCTTTAATGACCGTTGGGGGCTTTCATAGGAATATTCTTGTCTCTCGGTTGGGTGATGGGGGGGGGGGGGAGATTTGTACTAAATAACAATTATAATACTGGTAGGTCAGTATATTGACAGGGAAGCAGTATAGTATTTTAAATGGTAAAGTTGTCAGGAGTAATATTTTGCCTCTTACAATGCCAGAAAGATGATTGAGCGCGCGAATCGTCTATCGATGACTGATCATTGTATAATCGTGATGTCATTCCAGCATGTGTCTGGATGTGGTTTTGTCTGTATTGGTGCATTGATCGATTAACTTTCTCTTCCTACAAATGTTTTTTACATTAAGCTGTGTAATGTAATGTGTTATTTGGTGTACGTATCTCTACCAGGGTAATTAATTCTTCTATTTTCATGCCATTTTCCTTTCCATATCCATACCTCGATATAGTATAGCAATCTCCTGTTCGCCACATGTTTAAAAATAGCCTTCAAGTTTACCAATGAACCTAGGAATGTTTTATTTTTTAGATCGCCTACCTTTGGGAATGGATATTCCCCCAAAATCCCATTTACAGGTGGTGGAGTATTTTGTTTGTGTGATATATATACATATACAATACACATAAACCACGCTTGCCTTGTATGCAGACAACCGTATAGGCTCTAAATAAGTATATGCGTTAAAGCAGTTGATTGCGTGTTTCGACATAACGTCTCCATGGATACGAATACATGAGTAGAATTAGTATATACATTGGTGTAAGGTTGTTTAATATAATATTATTAAAGAGTTTACTTTCAAGACAAACATCAACACCTGTATGGCTTCTAAATAAGACTGTAACAGTTTCATTGAGGGTCAAAGGTCTAGTCAAAGTTTTTTCATGTTTGAAATTCTGATCGGAAGTTGTTATTGCCGTCAAATAACTTCCCATGGAACGCTGCACCTGAGAATTGGACAGCAAATTAACGAGAGGATCTGGAGAGAGGTGAACCAAGGTTGTTTGATTGTATCAAATTAGCATTGTAATGCAACCAGCTGCTTTAAATATAATTGGTTTGTAATATTGAATATCATGATAACAGATGTTCTGTGCGTGCTTTGCTTCGCACGAAAGCTGGTGATGTTAAAGCAGTATATATAAATTGATTAGCCCATAGTTTACAGAAAGTGCATGATTTCAAGTGATGCTTTCTAAGGCATCATTTGTTAACCAGGTTTGCGATGGAATGTTTTGCACTTTTTCACTATATGCTGTTGTTTTACATTTCTTCGCTTTCTCTTTATTTTTTTTCAAGCTCGATATCGTGCCATGTGTCCTCAAGGAACAGGGTACCATTACGGTAAGTCATGGCATAAAGAAGGGGAAAAAGTGACGAGAAAATTCGTATTATTGACTCTTTAGAGCTTTACGTAATGTTGTTGTTGTTGTTGGTGGGTGGTGTGTGTGTTAGTGTGGTGAAAAGGAAGGGAACTTCTCACCTTCGGAAACTCTTCCGGTAGAGTGTACTGTATTCTGAGGCCGACGCTCTTGTATGTGGGACTGAAATACCAAAACAGACTTACAGGGACTTTCTGACCCTGTATAGCATTGAAATACGACCGACAACTTTATTCTGAGTGTCTTGTGGTACCGTAAACGCGCCATGATTTAAGTATAATATTTGCATGTATATAGTTATTCTGAGAGGACGGTGCGGAGGGGATCCGGTCAGACATAGGGCCTAGCAGGTGACAGGTCATGTGTCCCCAATTTCGACCAGGTCCCCAAGGATCATATGGCTGTCCACCTGAGTCTGTCGTAAAATAGCTAGTTATTGCACGCAACTTGGAGTGTCAAGGTTACACGTGTCCGTTAAGTTCTCTTTAAAACATCTCTACCGTTCGACGGATGGATGTCAACGATGATGGTGCAAATAATATATATGATTTTAGCCTGATATGACTGATGTTGCAGAGGCATTGATTTCTCACAACCGCCTCGGTTGAAAAATTAACGGATTTGCAACTACGGAACAGTCCCAGCAGAGAAGCAAGACTTGTAATGCGTAGCTTCGGAATTCGCTTATATCCTGAACGTGGTACATTACATAATAATGTATGTATTCGATAATGAAAGGCAAACACCTGCGCACGAAAAGGAAAGAAGCACATGTAATTTATTATTCTTTCCGGCTTCTTATCTCCTAACAAGCGAGCCTTTAGTCACGTGATGATTTGTCTAGTACAGTACCACCAGGTTCTCGGTACATATACGATATTACCCAGGGGCCAATTATATCACATATACGATATTACCCAGGGGCCAATTATATCACTGCCCTCGTTTTCTTCTTCCAATGTTAATATGCCCCATTATTCCTCCGGCCCCTTCTCATCAGAAACTTCGAAGAAACTTTGTTCGGACCGGAGAAGTAATCCCCTGCAATGAACTCATTACATCCACTACACGACATGCTCCTTTAAGTCCACGAGCACGCCGGTACTTATGCCTAGCACAATAAACTTTTGACCATATTGGTTGCGTATTTACAAAAGGAAACATGAAAAATCCCTTTGACAGAGTTGCAGTTGTGTATAAACAGAAATATCATATTCATCTGTGCGTTGGTATACCATGGAAGGTGGAATGGAACGGGTCAATGCCTCAACAACAGTTACCGAGGTTGCACGCTTCAAGAAATTTTCGCCACTTGCGTCCGATCATATTTTGGTATATAGGCCTATTATACAGATTAACCACGTTTATTGTGCCACTATGATCGTTAACGTTTTTAGCTAGAAGAGGTTGTAGTTTACCATAGTGCTCCCGAGCCCATCTGTCAGCTCTCACTGTGGAGTGTTCCTGTTTCAACTAAAACTGTCTAAAACGCTTATGTTAACTTCATTCCTCACAATTTTGAGACCCTCAGTAGTTTATTTCATCCTCTTCAATATCCAAGCAAAAAAGAATGATGACGACTGCAGATATGCCAAAATAAAGTCACTTCTTTAGGTGCATTTAGTACTTTTTTCTCGATGATGGTGAACTTTTCAGGAGGATGTACAACTTTATGGTACCAAAACATCATTCCGGACTTAAAGGGCTGTGAACATCTTAAACTTCACAGAAAGAGACGATGACCACACGTAAACTACTACCGACCTGTGGTATGATAGGCTTAGGCCTATATGTATTAACATCGAGTTTATTAAACTCGATGTGTATTAAGTCATCAGGTAGCATACGCCCATTAAAAGCCCCATTGACTTACACACTAAATCACAAAAGTTATGTGGTATCTAAGCCTAGATAGAAGAAGTTCTCACTAGGTAAACGCTACCCATCGATGGATCGCTTGATGGCCATCACTGGATGGACATCACTGAATGGCCATCGCTGGATGGCCATCGCTGGATGACCATCGCTGGATGGCCATCGCTGGACGGCCATCGCTGGACGGCCATCGCTGGACGGCCATCGCTGGACGGCCATCGCTGGAAGGCCATCGCTGGACGGCCATCGCTGGATGGCTATACAAGTTAGCCATTCATGGCACCATCAATTTTCTGCATCATGACCATGTAGATTTTTGGCTATCCGAGCCGGAAGTTTTCGTCACTTGTATAAACAAACCCCTTCACTAAGTAGTAAACAATTTTCGTACGCTGCCCCTGGGAGGCCTAAAGGAGTCTAAAATTGCCTCAATTGACCAGATCCTGATTGATAACATATCTAAAAAGACGTTCTCCTACTGCTTTTTGGCACTTTTCCTGAAGGAGAACTCGGGTGGACTCTAATAGGAGTATGCCACAATCACTAGCCCTAGTAACGACAGATATATGCTCTCCATATATACATCAAATATATGCTGACTCCAGTATTACTCCTTTGGAAAGGCAAAGGTGTTGCTAAGAAGTATGTCAGATTCTCGGGTTCAAAGCGACACAGTTTTTGCTTAAATCGTCAGGATTTTACCATTTAACATAACCTCTCGGGGATCCCATGCAGGTAGCCTGTAATAAGCAGGCAAAGTGATTGTATCTACCTGGGAGTTCATAAAGACCCACCCGTGCCTGCAGTGCATAGAACGGGAATATGCGGCTTTGGCTTTTTTTGGAAGAACACTCTATGCGGATTATATATGCATATAGGATTGAATTGGAACTGTTTTCAGAATCACCCATGCAGTTCATTTATTCAGATGAAATGCAACAGCTGTCGCTTGTACTCATTCACACGTGTGGGAACGGTTGGGAGAGGGGGGGGGGGATAGAAAAGCGTGAGAAAACTTTCGACATAAGAACACAAAGGCTCAGAAACAAGTGTAAATGTTACTAAACAGTAGAAATTTCGACATAAAATGTTATTTCTAGCGTGTAGCGGAAATTTTGAAATCATGAAAAGTGTCAAAATGTTTGCTACAAAACGTCCATATTTCGTTTTATACTTCGACTGTTTATATGTAAAAAACTTACACAACAAAGCAAAACAAGCAAATTTTATTGATATATAATTAAAACTTGCAGAACACGTTCAATGTATGCGCTAAGCCTTGTCGAAATTGTGGGCGAAATCTCGAACAAAAAATATTCGAGATGGAGAAAATAGTCGAAGTATCAGTGAAAGAAAGATAAAGAAGAGAAATTTTGAGATAAAATTTACGGAATTTCTAGTGTCCAATATTGGGGCCACCATAGCATCTAATAAACACAAAATTTGGGGAAGGCACTCAAACTACACCGGTATTTTGAACCCCCCCCCCCCTCTCGTCCTTCCCTCTCCTTACCCTCACATTTGGATAGGCTGCGCTACTGGTGTTAGCGCATTCGCAATAATCTTAATGCATTGTGACGATGATAGTGAATGAAACCGGTTGCTTTTAACATAAGGTAGCGTACGTAAAAGAACTTTTGGTTGGTGCTATATGAACCTGAGAACTGCACATTATTTCAGGAATGTATGATTTGCAATACCGATTGGAATCAATCTCACCGATTTATTTAAAAATATAGAACTGAAAACGTCAAGTTGGCCCCATCAACGTTCTCATAGCTTATATGTAGCTGAGATGCCTATCTGACAGAACAGATCTGCAGGCTTAACCTCAACTTGAAATGGGAGCTATCATAAGATTATAGACTTCGGCGAGGATCTATTATATAATATTATCACCAATTTTCATAGGATCTGTCTCAATGGCGGATCCAATATTTTATAAAGGAGGTGGTATGGACATGGGGATCGTTAATGGCGACTCCCATGCATGAAAGGGTATAGCATCTCCCCTCCCTCCCCCACACCCCCGGGAAAAATATAAAATTGGGCTAATACCTGCTTTTGAATTTTCGTGTAAGGTTGAAGAGGGATGTTAGCCCACATGCACACCCCGACCACACACATACACATACCGACACCAACAGGTACATGCTAGGTTGAACGAGAACTTTTTTTCCCATTTCAGGTTAGGTCCACACTGCAGTATCCTCGCTCTGTAAACCTCCTCAGTCCTATATTGGTCTATTTGGCGTTCCCGTCGCCGACGTATATAGAGATACTTTCCATTTTAAATTCTATAATGGGGTCAATAGTTAAACTAATCCGCTGCCAATGTACGTGTTGCTTGCTTGTGTTGTATTTGATTGACTAGGTAGCCGCGGAATTCCACTTTCAAGTTTAGCGTAAGATGTAGATATATTTATATATCTATTACTTAATTATAATGTTTCGTAGCTGTGATGTGGGCCAGCTCATTCTACGTGGTGGAAAATATATATATTTCCTTCGATATGAGCTTTCGGAACCCTCGCCCACCCCCTCCCCTCCCCACCCCTCTCCTCCAAATGATCTCATCCTGTTTGTTTCAACATTTGATTAATTTGTCGGATTGGGCGAAAGGATGGGGTGGGTCGAAGAATATATATATATACATACATATATTGTCCTCGACCCACCCCATCCTTTCGCCCTATGTAGGCCTATGTATGTATAGAGGATTACATCACTGGACAGAACACCCTATACAATTTCATAAGATTAGAAGTATCCTGTTTTTCTGGTGCCGTATCAGATTGGAATCATATTCTTAACCACCGTTCACGCGTACGACAGTTCATCTGTTCATGTCAAAGTGGAAGTTTCTCCAGCGGAAGTAATAACTACTTCTTACGGATTCAGATGTGCCTAGATCGTTTGGGTCATGATACTTGGCATCCGAAGAGTCATGTAAAATGTTTTCTTGGATGTATATAGGCTACTTCCAGATTAGAGTTAAATCGACCATTGAGATATATTACCCTAAATACTTCCATGAATCTAGCCGCTGTTGTCATGATTCGGCGCGGATAAAAATAAATCGTTCCAACATAATTAGGCTATACAACGCATGTATGCATGGCGGTGTGACATTTAAAGGGTGTGAAGACTCGCGCACAAAGAAAAGTCTCATGCCGGTAATCTGACCTAGTTTCGAATGAGGTGTAACAGAAGTGTTAGACACCACCGTCGATCCCAGTAAATACACACACACACACAACGTGCTACCGTCGGTAATTAGACACTAGTGTACAGTCAATACATACAGCTAAGGTCAATACCCACAACACAGTGTACATAGCAGCGTGGACATCTCAGGTCTAGATAAAAGATAACAAGGTTTCACGTTTCATTACTGTCTGCATTTTCAGCGACAAAGAAGAAAACGTCATTTGCAAGCAACGGAAAGTTAACTTTTTCAGAGCGCGGCAGGCGGTTTGGGGCGAGTCTTCAATGCCTTTACAGTTAGAGCAAAGTATGGGCGATAGGCTTTGCTAGGCGCCTTTCTTTTATGTCTTGCTAAGAAAATTGCTGGCGGAAGCTAGATTGGCTATGAACGCACCATGCATGGTGTAGTATACATGAAAAGAGTGACAGAATCAACGAAATCTACAATAGGCCCCCTAT
This sequence comes from Apostichopus parvimensis, assembly GCA_000934455.1. NCBI lineage: Eukaryota > Metazoa > Echinodermata > Holothuroidea > Aspidochirotida > Stichopodidae > Apostichopus > Apostichopus parvimensis. The sequence continues at coordinate 16,264 of KN883912.1, forward strand.
GCCGTTAGCCCAATATAGCTTATCCATTTTCCAAAATGAATGAAACGTGCATTGGTTATCCTGACAGAGTCAACCCTGCATGGAATCGGGGTATCCGAGTACCTATAACTAAGGTGACCAGACGTCCCCGATTTCTAGGGACAGACCCCGGATTTCATGTTGCGTTCCCGGATTAAAAGAGTCCGCTTAATTATCCGTGGAGGTATAATGCGTACCGTCCCAGTCGTAGAGACAGCTTGAAGCTTGATCGGTTAAGATGTGATTGTTTACAACATGGCTACTACAAACGTAAAATTCCTGCATGGTTAACAAACAAGGGCAACCCAGATAATTGAATAACTTCATATGAAAATCATAACATTGTACTTAGTTCTAGTGACGAGCAATAAGGATTCCAGTGAAATTTTACGGTTTTGGCATCGGATTTTTATCTTGGACAAAATACTTCTTACTTAATTGATACGGTGTTCTAACCTTGTGCATTTGAAAACATACGACCACCTTTACACCCTCAAATGCGTCCCATAATATCGTGCAGTGTAGGTATATATGTTGCCCTTGATGTCAACATGAGGATGGGGAGGGGGTTCATGATCATCTCCCTGGATTTCCTGAAAAAATATTGTCACCTTACCTATAACTCTTTCAGATGGTGCATTTCACTTAGCGGATTCCTCATTCTACAACAAGTAGCACTAGTCATTCATGTTTTACATTGGTTTTAGTCAGGCGCTATGGGCCTTAGGGACGTTCAAAATATATGACCAGTGGGCTGCCACTGTAAATGATGCGAGTTCATTATCGCTCCCATTCCAAATCTCCGACCAAGGAGTTCTGTAGCAACTCCCAGTTCCGAGATTACTATACTTTTATTAACGTTCGCATCAGTTCTGAGGGATAACCATACTAGATTCGGCCTTACAACACGTACTGGGCTGCCAGTGATGTATGTTTTCAACATGATCACTGCACTTACACAACCGTCACAAGACGAGAAGTTAGAACATGTGTTCATACGGAAATCGAAACCATGTCACTCATGCATGAGTTGCTGAGTTTTAATGGAAGATTAAAACAAAACAAAACTGAACTTTGATGGAGGATTAATTGATCATGCGTAAGCTTCAAATATGCGCAATTGGTCATTCAGTATTTCCATTAACGTGCATGGTACCTGTATGTATATCGATGACATATGTATTACAGCCTATTTCAAGTTGTCGTTATAGGTTACAACGATTGATCAAGAGATTACGCTTGATCAGTAAACCCTACGGTACAGAATTGCAACAATTGGCCTGTAATGTAACGTCAGGTATACTCAGCCTGTTGTTTCCATCAGCTACAGATCAAACTTGAGGTAACTCAAGAGAATTGAATGTCTGATAACCATGTGGAGAACTTATATCTACGACAATGACAGCTTTAATTGTTATGTAGTTCTCCTTTGTGCATGAGTATATACTTGTAGTAACCTCATGGTTGTTGGTGAGCTCAATTATTGTCAGTTAAGGTCAGCTGGTCAAAGTCTTCAAAATAAAAACAACTATGTAAGTTTGATTGCACTTAATAGTTGGTATGTTGAACCCATTTGATAAGTACAAAACAGTATTTATGTATGTATGTATTTTAGATCATCCTGCAAGTAGGATGACGAAGAAGCCATCATTGGCTTATCAAAGCCGCAAGCTGATCGAAGTCAGTCTCTTAGATTCATATTTATAGCGGTATAGCGAAGCAAGTTCAGTAGTCGTCGCTGGACAGTTTCGCATAATCAGAGTACATATGATACTCTTTGCGCAATGCGTTGAGTGTAACGACCGTGGGGATGCAGGACTTTGTACGTTGGCCTCAGTAGTCAGTGATAGTATTAGAATACATTTACCAGGATTGCTGATATTTATTGGTTTGCGAGGTGACGAAAGTGGACCATGACTGGAAATGGACTTGACAGTAGCAGTGCAATTCTAAGTCCCCATGGGCATGCGCCGATGTTGCCAATGTTGTATCCTAGGCCTAGCCGGTGTTGCATTACCCTACCCATAACGTTAGGCCTAAACGTAGGCCTGACCTTTGTGATCAGGCTTAACTTAGGCTAACCTAGTCCTAACTATAGCCTATATACGTACCAGTTTTTTAACCAAATTTTTGATTATAACTAAGGTCTATGGCTGACGCTAGGCTCAGCAGAGACAAATTCAAGTCCAGGCCAAATTGGCCTAGGCCTAGGGCCTTTTTGTTGACATTTTTCTTTGCAAATGTAATGTTCACAATCACAGTGATCAGTGCTGAAACTAATTAACATAATTGATCTAAAACAAGTAAGCTATCATGAAAAAGATTGACTTTACTTTTGTTAAAACACATTTGTGAGACAAACTAGTTCTTCATAACATTTGTTTACTAGGCCTATTGTAAAATCATAATTAACTTCCAAAACATGGACAATAATACGTTTTTCACCTAGGCCTAATAAGGCTACCCAAGCAACCAGGTACCCAGTTTTGTGTGTGGCAAATGCAAGTTCTTATTTCATCTAGCCTACTTGATCAATGCATATTTTGTGTTGTAAGCAGGTGAGTACTGTACCTTACATACAGTCAAATTCCATTATTCGTCTTTCTGTTTTTTGAGGCGTGTAGGTAATTATTTAAGTAGTTACTGTACATGAGCCTTTGTCTTTTTCAATTAAAGAAAATGGTGGAAGACAAGGAAGTGGTGGCAATGGAGGGACTAGTCCTGTCGGTACTGGGAGCAGGCCAGATAGAAATGTCTGCAGTAACGCTGGTCGAAGGTGTCAAAATGGACGATGCGAAAATGTTGACACAGCATCAGGCTATCGATGTATTTGCAATTCAGGTTACAAAGCAACGAGACAAGGTGACAGATGTATCAGTGAGTATAGATTTGGTTTCCTTCAATTTAGAGCTGACAAACAGCAAGATTATGATGACCACATTTTTTTTCCCCAGGAAATCTGAGGACATATTTATGTTGACTCTCATGTTGTCATTGGGGGGTGGGGATCTTTGTTTTACGTGCTAAGTAACGGTCTGCATTTGCACTTTGAGGGCCTCTCAATGATCTGGTGTTCTTTAGCAAGATTTCATAATCTTTAACACAAGTTTCTGAATTCATTTTAAATCATTTTAGGTAATGTCTACTTTAACCAGACATTGATCGCACCGATTATCCCTGAGACTTTCATGAATTCTGGTTTCCTTTCATTTTAGATATGTCTTTGTTTTCACATAAATGTTTTTTTTTTCTATAACTATGTTTCATGTTACATATTATGTAATATGTGGTGGATGTTAGTACTGCAACACTGATGTGATAAATAAATTGAATGGAATTTAATTGCAACTGAATAGCATTGAATTACTAAAGTTCTTATATCACAATTTTAAAGCTGTATAATAAAAAAAAAATTGAATGGTAGCCAGCCACATTCTTCTCTTTCAATATCTTATTTCTCTTTCGTTGTATATCAGAAAGAATTCAATTGAATATTCAGGATGTTCAGT
>KN883912.1:41366-64939 GCA_000934455.1 Apostichopus parvimensis
GGGGGGGGGAGGTGCGGTTTCTTCAGCTAGCTTTACTGCTTTATTTGGGATTTTGTTTTTCAAGCAAATTATTTTTTACCTTTGGTTTTACTTTTATTTAATGGCATATTTATATCCATTTTTTGGGGGGCTAAATATGCCAACAATTTGTACAGTTACTTAACGTTCTTCCAATGTAGATTGTTGTAACCCTAATTTGCTTTGCATCTATTATTTAGTTGTATAATTGTTTTGGTGTTCTTCAAATAGCTGTCCAGCTCTTTCAATATCCAAGTAGCAAAATTAGTAGTCATTATAATAAATTCCCTTAGTTGTTTCTAGTGTAGAATTTTCAGTTTTGTGTATATCACTAGGTTTGCAGCTTTACTTTTGTCTGTGTGTTTGTGTGACTAGTAGTTTCTTTTATATTATAACATTTTTAGATTAGTTTCTCTTTGACAAAACCAGTTTTTATCCCATTGATTTCTTATTTATCTCTGTATAAAGTATAAACAGGGTTTCTGAGACTTTTGTCTTCCATGTTTTACTATCATTTCAACACTGCCATTTCCTACTAGTAAGACCCAAGAGTCCCGAGCTTTTCTTCTAAATTTGTGCTTCATGCAGTAGATATTCCTTCCGAGTAGATTTGAATTCTTTCTGCTCCCAATCATTCCCACATTCCATCCTATCTGGAAAAAAAAGAAATATTCCATGCAAGTGTGTTGTTGATGAAAGGTAGAACGGTATAAAACTTGTGCAGAAGGGAATGGTAAGTGAGCTTAGAGGTCATCAGCATTGCTCCCAAATATGCTAGAAAGTTAACATAATGGTCACCCATCCTCAAATTTCTACTCCAGAATATGCTAGAAAGTTAACGAAATAGTCACCCATCCTCAAATTACTACTCCCAAATATGCTAGAAAGTTAAAAAATGGTCACCCATCCTCAAATTTCTACTCCCAAATATGCTAGAAATTTAACGAAATGGTCACCTATCCTCAAATTTCTACTCCCAGATATGCTAGAAAGTTAACAAAATGGTCACCTGTCCTCAAATTCCTACTCCCAAATATGCTAGAAAGTTAACGAAATGGTCACCCATCAATTTCTACTCCCAAATATGCTAGAAATTTAACGAAATGGTCACCCATCCTCAAATTTCTCATCCCAAATATGCTAGAAATTTAACGAAATGGTCACCCAGCCTCACATTTCTACACGTTTTTTTTCTTTTATTGTGACCTTCAAAACTTTGTTGCCTAAATGAGAAATTTGACCATAAAATTTGATGTTCCTCAATATCTGTTGAGTAACTAAGGGATTCAGAATCTCCCAGAAAGTTATTTGAACTTTTTTTTTTCTGGGGGGGGGGGGGAGGAAAGGGGAAGGATGGGATGGTTGGCATGCTGCAAGTTGGGGTCCTAAATAAATTTAAAGATTTCTTGGTGACCATTCCTTTCAATAATAAGTATTCAAAACACAGTTTCCAACTGTCTAATGTTTGAAGCTACACTGATACAGTCACAGGCCTTGTTGCTAAGGAGCTATTTTTTGCCCACCATTTTGTTTCACTTCCTGTTAGGGTGTACTAGTAAAGGTTTTAAAGTACACATGCATTGCATGTTGCTTTCCTGAGAGAATCTTTGTCAAAAATGCATAGGTCAAAGTTAACAGTTGTAATAACAGTTGCCTAAAGAGAACGATCCAAAATTTTAAGTTTAAAAAGTAAGATTATTTTAGCCTGGATTCATTAACCTAAACTGGTTGGTTAAGTAGTGAAGCAGTAAGCTGGGAGCAGATGTCCTACTCTTTGCCAGTTGTGATAGCAGTTTAATAATATAATATATCACAAAATGATAGACTAATGCAGGGCAACTTTTTAAAGCTTTCTCTGGTTGTCCTTCGCAAAATAACCAGAACTGACCAGTATTCACACTGCAGGACTCATGTGTATGCTTGGTGATTAAAACACCAGCATTGGGCCAGTAAAACTCACCTTTGTATGATCGTACCACTATTTTTGTTATATTTCAGTATATCCAAAGTCATAGTGATAAAGGGTGATACCATTCCATTTTGGGGGATAATTAGTTACACTGAAGTCTGAGTTTGAAGTTAACAACTAGTCGCCATCCAAAACTGCTTCTGGTCCTCTGAACAGTCGACTCTGACTACCGGACAACCATAAAAAAAAATTTCCCTGTAAAGATGATGAATGCTGACTGTTAGCTGATTGACTTGCTTGACGAGCAATGGCTGACGTTTTATGAAATATTTGTAACAGCTTGTTTAATGTACTTAGAAAAGAGTATGCAGCTGTGACGTAGGTACTTCTAGTAAACAGTGGTTTAAATATATTGTAATGTGTCTATTCTTTTGCACCTTTTGTCTTCAGCTATGGACTACTGCCAAGGCAAGCGTTCCATATGTGGCAATGGTACCTGCGTGAATGGATTGACCTCCCACCAGTGCGAATGTCCGGACGGTCATGAATATTCGGAGAGATACCGATCTTGTTTTGGTAAGAAACTGGACTGTTAAAAATATTAGGAAAGTTTCTACCAAACCAAAACATGCCATTACTATGTTTGAAGATCAGACATTTTAAGGAATTTGTGCAAAGCAAAGGAGGAGATCACTGTTCATTGTTATGATGACTACGTTTGCCTAGGAACAACTTATTGTTAATTTATTAAATATCAGTTATGTGGATTTTCCATTGTCCATATATTAAAGTGATACTCCGGTGTAAGTCTTTGTGACACTTACATGGAAAAGAGAAATATTCCACATCAATCTAGTTGAAAACCCAGCCCCAATACCTTGTCTGTAACTCAAGATATGGTAGTTGGAATGAATTCTGTTTTGGCTGGCCAAACGCTCCATTCTTACCTAGAGTGGATCACAGAAGTTGGTCTGTGATGTTGTAGCGGCAATTGTTCTTCAAAAGCTTTATCGATGATAATATAATTGTCTTGTTGATTTATCCTTGACACCTGATACGTTGGGAATGTTCACTTAGCTAGGAGCGCTCTCTGTATTTGGAATTTCATCAGAGTGCAACTTTTCTTGTAAGAGCTGTAAATTTCCTCTGTGAAAATTGCCATGGTTACAACGTTTACTCTGCAGTTGCCAGATGCATTCACGTAATGCCTCCAAATTTGAAAAATTTATAATTCAGCCATACAAAATGCTATGAGGATGTGGTTTTGACCTAAAGATGCAGAAAAATTCAAACATTTTTGATTCCTTGCCGGATGCAAAATGAATCTTTGCGATGGTGATGGCATGTGTGTGTGCATGAGTGTGTGTATGTGACACTTGCTTGGAAACACAGTAACTCAAAAAGTTTATGTTGAACTAACTTCATACTTTCTATGTGGATCCGTCTTATTTAGTACAAGAAGCCTATTGTTGTCTGTGAAGTTCAATGGTCATTTGGGGTCAACAGAGGCCAAAGTCTGAAATCTTTGTTGCATGATAACTCAAAAAGTACATTTCTGTTGAACTTCATGCATGGTATGCAGATTCAGCTTTTTGAGTACAATAACTCTATTGAAAGTGGTGGAGGTCAGAGGTCATTTGCAGTTAACATTTAAGTTAAAGTCTGAAAATCTTGTAAAGAAGATAACACATATAGTACATCTTCCTTGACATCATACTTAGTATGTAGATCTTGGTATGTAGATCTTAGTATGTAGATGTTGGTGAATGAAGAATTCTATTGAAATGGTAGAGGTCGGTCAAAGGTCACATGAGGTCAACAGGCATCAAATCCTTTTAAACATGATAACTCCAAAATTAAAGATCCTACAATTAATCTGTGAATTCTTCAATGCTAACATTTTCGAACATAGTTTGGTAAAATTCAGTTCAGTTTAGTTCTGTGAAGGGGCTCTATAGGCCTTCAACAAATCATACCTGGCATCCAGGAATTAAATGTACTTTAGAGATCATACTCTTGCTTTAAAATGCTTGTCACCCTCTGAAAAAAAGTTAACTTTCCGTTGCTTGCAAGTGAAGTTATCTTCTTGTCGCTACAAAATGCAGACAGTAATGAAACGTGATACCTTGTTATCTTTATCTGGACCTGAGATGTCCAGCGCTGCTATGTACACTGTGTTGTGGGTATTGACCATAGCTGCATTTATTGACTGTACACTAGTGTCTAATTACTGACGGTAGCAAGCTGTGTGTGTATTTTTTGGGATCGATGGTGGTGTCTAACACTTCTGTTACACCTCAGTCGAAACTTAGGTCAGAATACGTTATCAGAGTTCCTTTGAGGCGAGTCTTCACACCCTTTAAACATTAGTTTATCCTCTGTGAGCTTCAAGGGGTCAACAGGCTATCTCAAGTGGACACAAACTGGCTCAAGGGGTCAAAAGGTTATCTCAATTGGTGAAAAAAATGGGCCACTTTCTCAAAACATTTCACACTCTATAAACAATGTCATGTAATGCTCAACAATTGTTAAAGGGATTGCTAGCTCAAAATTGGTAAAATGTGTCTATATTTCAATAGGAAGACTGTTCTTTCTGGAATGGAATGTCCCTGTAATCATTCAGTTACTGAAAATATATATTTTAGTAGCAATTTGACCAATTTCAATAGCATTTTCTCCATACCTGATAAATATTCCTCGTTTTGGATCAAATCTTTGCAGATCTCAATATTGATTGACAAATAATATTGCGCTCTATGATTATGTTTTTATCAATTCAAATTTTAATCAGATACCAATGAGTGCGATGAAGAGGGTATTTGTGGTAACGGGATTTGTACCAACCGGGTTGGTTCCTACCACTGTCATTGTCCTACAGGGTACCACTATGGTAGAGTACCAAGACAGTGTGAAGGTACGTCACATTACTCTCATGAATCATTCTAAATCACCTGGTGGCATATCATTATACTTTACCCTACTTTACCAAACTTTAAAACGGTTTTGTAAAGCTTTGAAAATTTTTCTTCAAAATAATCTTATTTTAGTAATAAAGTCCTCTAATCAGTCCTCTAATCAGAATACTAAAGGTGCTATATATGTTTACGTATCATATTTCTCTGCGGTACCGAATGAACTATATACCGGTGCGGTGGCCCAGTGGGTAAAGGCGGTGGCATTTGAAGCAATGAGGCTTAGCAATCGGGAGGGTTTGGGGGTTCGATTCCTCCATTGCATAAATATTTCAATGGATTTTTCAAGTACCAAAATTTGTGAAGAGTAGTTTTTGGTTGATCTTTGTATTCTTTGTTCAGATATCGACGAATGTGTCACCATCCCTGGGGTCTGCGGTTCCAGCTCTTCTTGTGAAAACACAGAAGGGAGTTTCACCTGCGGTTGTGGTAGTGGGTACGTCTTCAACAGCTTATCCAATCAGTGTCAAGGTAAATCATGAGTGTAGATTGACGTCTACCTTTATTTTCATGCGGTGCTCCCTATGTTGGTCATATTGCGGCCCACGATCAAATGTTTTGGGCCAGCCCGCGAGATCGTTTTGAAACATTTCTATTCATATTTTGATGCGTTCCTGAAATAACATGAAATATGTAATTACTAGTTTGTATATACATAGTTCTACATGTGATAGGACATTTCAACATAACTGACGGTGAAATAACCATGTAGATCTTTCTGATCCAATAACCATATGATTAAATTTTATCATAATATAAAGTAATGTGTCCATTATTGTAATACGAGCAGGAGGTATATACTTCATTGTCGTGGCAGGTGCAATTGCATGCCAAGTTGCAATGCAGCCCGACAAATCAGTTTCGTGCCCACACCTTCTTTAAAGAATACTTCAGTCCAGTCCGTTTGTGATACAATAGCATAATGAGCTGAGTAAATCTTTGTCATAGGTGGAGTCTGACTGGATCATTTACTAATTTACATAATTACATAGTTTTGTGTTTACAGATGGTATTTTCCTTTGGTCAAAATATTGTCAAACATTCTTGCAAGTTTGCTTAGTTTCTCTGTTTGATTATCTCATCTCCCTACATGTAGTGCGAACGGAGATGAGATATTGTACTTCGCCCCACATTGGAAATGTGAGGAAGTGTATGAGTGAGTGAGTGTGTGATGGGGTGAGTGTGTGTGAGCGAAAAAGGTGTGGCGCAAACTCGTAGACCCTAGGTCCTATCAAGTTCAAACTTGGTGGTATGTACCTGGCCATGTAAGCTGGTGCTTGTGTGATTCATGACAATAAGGGGTTAATCAACGGTTCTAGTGTGCGTTACTCACAGGATTAACCACGGTCAGCTGACCTGAATGGACTCATAGGATTTAGGAATCTTTACTAAGTATGAATGAACAAAGATTAAGGAACCTAAAAATTGGTATTTGGCCATGTTCTGCTTGTCAACACAATATGTAGAGAATGATGAGACAAACACTAGACTATTCCTTTTAGAAATGTTCAGGGCTAGGTTGAAAGAACAGTGTAGGTCAGAGGTGAAATTGTCCCAAATTTGATGCCTTGCATGAAACAACTGTGATGGTTAGTTAGTATTGTTTTCTACTAAACGTTTAACTAAACTATACATTAAAACACTGGATTTTCCAGCCTATTAATAAAGATAGCAACCAGATGCACTCAGAAGTAACCCAATAATCACTTCCGTCACGTAGGAGATGAGATATACTTCTTGGATTGCGTTTTTAACCGACCGCTCGTTTTCTCATTTGGCTAGAGCACTTGACTTATATCCTGGTTATCAAGATTTATTTCAAATCCATGTGCAATCATTTTCATGATAAAAAAAAAAACTACAGTTTTAGGAATTTTTTATTTCATTCTGATCAAAAATGGAAATGCACTGGGTTTGTTACCTGAGTTAAGTGTAAATGTGTGATTAATGTTGTGTGATACTCAATGTTTCGGCGTTTACTCTTCTTTGACTTTTCCAGATGTCAACGAGTGTGAATCTACCCCCGACATGTGCGGTCCAAGGGGAACTTGTGTGAACACACCTGGTAGTGTCCGTTGCGACTGTTTCCAAGGTTATAGGTTTGATGAAGAAAGATTTGATTGTTTAGGTAAATAGTTAAGATGAAGTCTATTTCAGAAGTATTTTTGCAACAATATTAATAAAAGACATAGTACAGTACAGGGTACTTTTTTTTCCTTCTTTTTCTTTTCTGTTTTAAACTAAATTCTAGCAACCTACTGTTGCTACATTCAACATGTAAGAGGTTGGTTTATAGTGTGTTGGTTGGTTGAGTTGGAATAGTGCTTGTATAAAAACTATTCTGCAAATTTTTGTTTGCTGCAAAATACTTAAACAAATGGCCTACACAATATATAATACACCTGTATAAATGACCCAAATATCTGCTAGGAGCTATAAGCTGAATTAATGCCACAATGGATGTTCAAAAGTCTCAAGAAAGTTGTTCGCTTTTCAAAACAAAGATACAAAACATCTAGATCTAGAAAAACACCTAGACACAAAGGGGGAAAAAAGGGACTAAGACATTCATCAAATTTACAGCAATGGGATTAAGTCAAGCCTAGCTTCTATATAAGATTTGAGATGAAAGCTGTCATTGGCAATAAATATTAATACGATAGTCACGCTAATTAATGACATGACTTTGTGGTTAATCAGAAATTAATTAATTAGGTATTCAAGCTAATTAATTACAGACTTACATACACAAGACAAACTAAATAAATAAACTTTCCTTTAAGATCGACAAAAAATATCATCCTGTTGTAAGCCTTCCAAAATGTCAGCTACTCTTTTGCCCTCGATGAGATTTAGTATTCCAGACCCACTACAAAGCCATTTCTCTATCGTCCCCCCTCCCCCCCTTGTCTCTCCCATGCAGATATCGATGAATGTGTGGAACTAGAAAATACCTGCTCTGGTGTCGGCAGGTGCATCAACTTTCCTGGAGGAGCCTTCTGCACATGTCAAGCCGGATACCAGTTCAACAGGGCAAACTTCTCTTGTGACGGTAACCATTTCTCCTACATATCTAATATTTTGAATCAAAGAGAAAAAAAAACTAAATTGCGAACAAATTTCTTTATCTACTATAAAAAAAAAATTTTAAATAGCGTGTGCATGAAAATGTATAAAAGTTAGAGGGCCTGACATTTCCATCTTAGCAGGACCTTCCTCAGAGGTGAAATGGTTATATTGATAATATTTTCATATTGAAACAAGCTTCCTTTGCAAGTTTTGGAGTTTATCGAAATGGCTTATACATGAGCAGCTGATACTATTTTCTGTACTTCAGTCTATTAATACTCCAACAGTCTTTATTCTGGGGCAAGTGTAATTATATACATCTTTAAAGGTAGCATCACAGCATACAGTTAAATCAAATGGGGATGAGTGGGGGAAGTAAAAGACCCAAAGCCACGAATTCTGAAGTGGAGGGACACAGACAAATTTAGGAGGGGAACCAACAATGTAAGGAGGTGCCATAATAATCGTGTCCTGTAACTTGTGAAGTAAACATGATTCGTACACATGCTGCTGCTGGCAAGGATGTAGTCTACATTGGGGGGGGGGGGGGGTCTGTTCCCAGTCTGGCTACTTGATCAATATGGGATTTAAGGTTCATAAATATTTGTATCTTATGAAACATTTACGGTGAAAACTTTTGTTTTTCCCCAATTGTCTGACTCGTGGATGTCTAAAAATTTGAAGTTAAGAATTGAGAATGCTTCTCTTGTTCTCACTGTTCTAATTGACTCCACAGCCCTTAATCCCATTGTTACACCCCTCAGAGATACCTCCACAGCCCTTAATCCTATTGTTACACCCCTCAGAGATACCTCCACAGCCCTTAATCCCATTGTTACACCCCTCAGAGATACCTCCACAGCCCTTAATCCCATCGTTACACCCCTCAGAGATACCTCCACAGCCCTTAATCCTATTGTTACACCCTCAGAGATACCTCCGCAGCCCTTAATCCCATTGTTACACCCCTCAGAGATACCTCCACAGCCCTTAATCCCATTGTTACACCCCTCAGAGATACCTCCACAGCCCTTCATCCTCTCATCACTCTTTCCTTTCCATCTTACCTCTCCTCTGTTGTGTCTATTTTGCTTTACTCATTCCTCGTTTGTCCTATGAAACTCTCCGTCCATTCTGTGTGTCTCTTAATGTGTTCTTAGTATGTTTGTTTTTTAGTTCCAGTTAAGCCTCTGAAGACGATCCTGCTAGGATCCTAACATCAATCTCTCTAACTTTTACATATATGTTCCTGTTGCCTCTCATCAGTTGTTGACTCGTCATAACATGTACACAGCTTGTTGAATGATGATTGAACATGGAAGATATTCATCCTCTGATAAGAAACAATAATGAAACAATGAATATTTGGTTCAACTTCCAGGAAACCTTTAATCAATCCCATTTTCCCCATTTTTGCTCCGATTTCCCAGATACTGATGAATGCGAAGTCATGGTCAATGTCTGTGGCTCAACATCAACTTGTTCAAACACGGTCGGGAGCTTCAACTGTGAATGTCCTGATGGTTTCTCCTTTAACAAGGTGAACAGGAGATGTCAAGGTAATTATAAAATATTCTGTAAATTTGTGCTATATTTTTCTTGTCAAAGCGTTAGGATTCCTGCAATTGGTGGACAGTGCTGTCCACACTCTGTAGAAATTGCATCATTATGTTTACAAATATAATCTGCTTTAACGATTTATCGTTTTCGTGATGCTGGTTTGATTAACGCCTGCTCCAAGCTATTCTCAACTAGGTACATACATCGTTGGAAGCCCTGAACTGAATCAATGTTAACCACAAATGTGCCGAACACCAGCAAAAATGTCACGGAAAGTCTGTTTTTACACATCATTTCATCCAAACGTTTGTTTCAATTGAGACATTTAAATGACATTAATTGAAAATGATCACTTTCTGGCAATACTTTCGATAGAAAGAACATCTTCAGTACTAAGCTTACAGAGTGATATATATTAGCATACTGAACATCTGAGGACATGCTGGTGTACTTGTAGTCTGTCAAATCCGTCCTTGATACGAGATTTGTGATGCTATGATGTCTGCCAATCGTTGAGAAAGAAATTTCCCCACAGCTAGCATTGATACTGTTAGCTAAAGGTCTTACAAAAAAAAAGCTTTTTAAGAACTATTCCACCTCAGTGGACACTTCACGTCAAGAATGTTATGCATCAAGAAAAAGAGTTACTTTCCATTATTTACTCCTACGTTCAACTTTGAGTGGATTCAGCCCAATTTCGTGTCATTGGTAATGATGTTTGCTCCCCAGTGCAGGTCAAAATTTTAATGTTAATCCATGGTTTTAACAACTCAAATAGGTCAACCAGAACTTGCTTTTTTGTTACAACAGACGGTCTACCACCGTTATAATGCAATGTAAACTTGTTAGTTGTTATTGTTTTGATAATAATGTCCTATTGAATTTTGTGGTGCATCTATTATTAAGGAACTAACCTAACTGCGGGATGTGTCTTAGACTAAGCAGTATAGTACAGCCACTTTAATTGTTGAGCCTCAGATGTCTGAAGGATCATTTCTCTGAAACGATTACAGAATGAAACAAGGCCATACATGAAAATAACAACAAACAACATATTGTACTTTGTGGTGTGAAAGAAACCAAATTGGCAATATGCTTACTCTTTTATTCTCTTCAAATGATTATTTTTTAAAAGCAGAATATTTTGTGTTAATTGTTTCAATTCCTGCCTTTGTCCCCGGCTGGCTTCAGATATTGACGAATGCAGGACAAGATCTGACATCTGCGGATCGAATGGTCGCTGCGTCAACTCGGAAGGAAACTTCACTTGCATCTGCGACAAGGGGTTTAAGTTGAATGAAGTAACAACCCTGTGTGAAGGTAATGTTTGTACAGTATATCTCTTTCTTCTTAGAAATTTGTTGATTGGGGAACTATTTCCTTGGAAAGTTTTAAAAAAGAAAGAAATGTTTTTACTAATACAAGCCTAGAATTTCACAATTTAAGTCACTTGCTAAAAGATGCCAGTGCTAACAAATATCTGCTGTCTAAAATCATGGTCTGTCTGGCATTTGCCATCAGTTACAATCCCCATGTACAGGCTGTTGGGAGCAGCCTAATAATATTTGCTGATAAAAAGCAGGTAATACATAGGAAACCTACATGAAACATTACAGGTTTTTACAAGGAATGACTGTTTTGCTATGAAAAGCTAATCATACCAAATGTTTCTGAAAGTACAAAAAGATGTGTTTAGTGACTTTTGAAAATTGGCAATAGATCAAAAGAGGGGGAAAATAGACATGACATTTTCGGGTCAAATTTGATGTAAAGAATAATGTTGTCTATAACCTTTAACTCCTGCATATTTTTCTTATCCTTTTCTTAAGATGTTGATGAATGTGAAGAAATTGCAAACATCTGCTCTGGTAGAGGTAACTGCATCAATGTTAACGGAGGAGTAGTATGCAACTGTGAACGAGGATACAAGTTCAACTCTGACAGTTTAGGATGTGAAGGTTAGTCTCTAGGTTCTCTTTACCGGTATTAAAAGGGTTCACAGTATTACCTAGTTAGCAAAATTGGTCAATTTGCCTTTCAAGAGAAGAAGTGTTGGTTTGGGATTGGGGGGGGGTGGGGTGCGGGGGATTCATAGGGTGGTGGGATCATTGGGATGTAATGTAGAACTTTGATGAACCTCAGTGAATCTCCAAGTAAATCATACAGCTGTTGATAGAGAAGTGTGTTAGGGTTTGTTGCAGTGGCAGATGGTTATTGGTCTGAAGCAATCTCAGTGAAAAAAGAGTGTTGAATATTCAGTGGTCCCATAAGTATACCTTTTACATTAATTGTTTTTAAATTTTTTTTGCTGCACTCCTATATTCCTATCTGGTTTTGTTTGCCTTTCTGTTACATTGGAGGTGTAGGAAGGGGGGCAGAGGGGTACGGTGAGTTGTAAAGCTTCCTTTACTTTTGCCAATGCCAAGAAAGTACCCATTAGCCATAAGCTGCCGGTCAAAAGCTCCAGAAGGTAGAAAAATTACCTACGGCTATGAAGCAGATTCTTCACATGCCTTCTAGAAGCTCTAATTCAGTGCCAGCACACCTTGCCAGAATTGTTCACTGGTTTTAATTGATGCCACGCTTCCTTATACCAGACTCTAACTCAGTGCCAGCACCTTGCCAGAATTGTTCACTGGTTTAATTGATGACATGCTTCCTTACACCAGACTCCAGCTCAGTGCCAGCACCTTGCCACAATTGTTCACTGGTTTAATTGATGCCACGCTTCCATACACCAGACTCTAACTCAGTGCTAACACTTTGCCAGAATTGTTCATTGGTTTAATTGATGCCATGCTTCTGGACACCAGACTCTAATTTAGTGCCAGCACACCTTGCCAGAATTGTTCACTGGTTTGATTGATGATACGCTTCCTTACACCAGACTCCAGCTCAGTGCCATCACCTTGCCAGAATTGTTCATTGGTTTAATTGATGCCATGCTCCCTTACACCAGACTCTAAGTTAGTGCCAGCACACCTTGCCAGAATTGTTCATTGGTTTAATTGATGCCATGCTCCCTTCCACCAGACTTTGTCACTGCCATCTTTGCCTTGTTTGCAAGATAAAAGCTACATTCACTCATGTTTCCTTATGTCTGTCTCTTGTCTTTAGATATCAAGGATTGCAAGATTAAGTCTACATTCACTCATGTTTCCTCTTGTCTGTCTCTTGTCTTCAGATATCAACGAGTGTGAAGTTCTTCAGTATTGTCCCACCTTTTCTGAGTGTGTCAATCTAATAGGTGGAGCCAGCTGTCAATGTATCGATGGATTTGTCACCAACGAATTCACTGGATTTTGTGAAGGTAAAATCTAGATCATTAGTTGATCTGAGAATTTTGATCCCATGGAAGGGGGCAGGGATGTTGGAAGCATCGAAGGGTTGAGGAAAGGAGGGCAGCATTGTTGAATTGTTGAAATTTACCTTATTAAAGATTCCGCTAAATTTAGACCGAATTAATAATTAAATTTTAACCTGCATAGTCTTCTTGTGGATATGCTGCTGACCTAAGCCACTGTTCTCACTTTTCTTGTAGAACCTGGTAAAGTAGAAAACGAAATGATAAGATTTGTAACCATTCTCATGTGGGTCTAATAATCCATTTCATTTCTACGATGGTGGCTCATCATTCAGGAATATGTTGTTTTTTTCTTTCCTTCTTCCTTTATCCTCGGGCAACATCTCTTCGAGAAATTTCCTTCCTATATCCTACATGTCCCTGCTTACTTTTTGGAATTCCACACCAATATTCACCTTGCCCCTGATTACTGTTAGTAATCTGACCAGACTTTTTTATTTGAAGGTAAGGCAAACTTGACAACCCTCAATCCAAATTCGTCTGCATAAATATTTAGTACTCTTGTTTATTCAGATGTTAACGAGTGCCAAGAAGGACTCCATCAGTGCTCCAACCACGGTTCCTGCAGAAATGAATTCGGTGGCGTTCGTTGTGTCTGCGATCAGGGATACCTTTTCAACAACGATACCATAAGCTGTGAAGGTTGGTATACCATTCATTTCATGGCTGTTGTGTTAAGTTATATTAAATTCTACCTGGGTAAGAAAAGGGTGAAAACTTGTTAAAAAAATTTAAAACTTAATTCAGATCTTGCATTCAGACCCACTGGAATGAACTGTTATATCCTGTGATGAATTAACTGTCCTCTATGCAAGGTATGGATACATGAAGTACTTGAGACTATAGACATTCTAACCATACCAAGCAAACATAGCTCTGCTATGAGAAGGGACGGGAAGGGGGGGTGGTTATTGAACAATAGGGTCCGATTAAAGTTGGGCTTGATGAAATAGGTAGGGGAGGAATAAACAGTGGGCTAAACGACAGATCACATTTTGTTATTGTGCCAGATAGCCATGACTTGTATTTGGGAAAGGCTCCATCTGACAACCATGCTGACGCTATAATCTAACGGTGATTAGTTTGTTTACTATACCAAAACATATTCTTCAGATGAATTGGCATTACCTCCTCAATGAGACAATACGTATCCCTCACCATCCAGGTCCCACGCTTCTCCAACTCATCCCACTCGCAGCCACTTGTAGACACCAATGTTACCTTCTTGAAGAAGGCACTTCGTCCAATTGAGTGACTGCTGATTTATGGCCCCAGCCGCACCCCCCCTCCCTCACATCACTTCTTCCTATAATACTACTTGGACAGTAGGTAGTGGACCCCCCCACCCCCCTCCCCCCAAGAAAAAGGGACATTCTAAGGCAATTAAACTCCTGCCGTTTATAACTCATTTCACAGATGTCAATGAATGCCAGCTGGAATCAACATTGTGTGGAATCCACGGTGAATGTGTCAACACAGGGGGTGCAGTACGTTGCGATTGTGATGAAGGCTATCAGTTCAATGAAGACTTCTTTCGTTGTGAAGGTAACCAAAAAGAACACATAGCTGTATTTGTCAATAGTATCTCCCTCAGTGCAATACTTGAGCACAAATTGTACTGTTATTTTATTGCATCGATGTCAAAACAGATGTTTATTATCAAATACAAAGAGAGAAAACAAGTTAGTGAAGGTTTTCTTCAAAGAAGACATCCGTTTCATTCTTTGTTAGAGAAAGTACCACGGCTCATCTCTCCATCACTTGTTCTTATTTGAAGATGCTTTGATTGTATTTTAAGCCAAAAGCATTCATTAGTATTTACTATATGAAGAAGTCCTGTTGCCATTGATACCCTGATAAAAAATGATCCAAATATGTCCTAATTGCTAAACGGATGTAACAACATTTTCATTGCGTACTGAGAACAAGATTGTCACAACAGTCCAGTATATTAATAAATGTAAATTCTGTTTCAAGGAACAATTGTTGAGTCATTCTCTACACCAAAAAGGAAGCAATCTTATAACTAATCACACTCCCAAAATAAGTGAAATAAGGTCAAATCAGCTAGCTTAAGCTACGTATATATTGTCTTCTGTCATGAAAATATCCTATGACACAAATGAATTTCTCGTTAATTAATTAATGCCCCAGCAGTCTACATTGTCGTTTCTGTGTGCCTATTTGGTGGAACTTTGGTTCGTTCATGTTCACATGTAGTTAAGTAGCTTCATACTTTTTCCCTGATTTTCTTCCAAAGTTCATGAAAATTTCATCTCCACTCTTCTTCCTAGATATCAATGAATGTGAAATGGCCGTCGATGTCTGTTCCGTTAATGGCGACTGTATCAATGTAGAGGGCGGTGTTGAGTGCTCGTGTCATGTTGGTTACTATTTAAACGAAACCACTGGGACTTGTGAAGGTAAGCACTTTTTCACTGACTTCTAGAAAGTTTCCCACTGAACAGTTTCCCGATATAGTATAGTAACTTGCTGAAATTCCTCAAATTTGATTTTGCCAAAATTCTGCAGTCTTTGGTGTATTTTCCTATTTTGATATTGGCACTGCTGTGTGTTATAGTTAGCTAGAGAATACACATGAGACAGACAGATGAGTAATTTACAGCCTGCTGCTGCAAAAAACTTGTTCTTTCTACAAGAGTATAACAGAGACTGAGGAACAACTGTACAGTACATGTACACACAAAATAAGATTACTTAGTAAAGATAACACACTAACAATACAACCTGATTAACCTAACAATATGTGTAAAAGTAAGTTGGCCTGACGTTTTGATCCTAGCAGGATCTTCTTCAAAGGCTAAATGACAAGTGGTCATTTAGCCTTTGAAGAAGATCCTGCTAGGATCGAAAACTTCAGGCCAACTTACTTTTACACATTCTCCTACACAGGCTCTCTAGTGGATAAGCAGTTTGCTAACAGTTTTATTTTATTTTAACCTAACAATAGTCTGAAGCAGAGCTGTAACAAAAAGCCACTTAACTGATCCACAGACTGCATTCCTTCTTACTACATTATAATAGAACTTAAAGGTATATACACTGTATATTAACAGAATGTGAGACTACACTTATCAACACTGTACATATTTTCAGAGAGATTCTGGAAGCAAACTCTAACTCCTGCATATTCGAGCAAATTTGTAGACGTTTGATCCTCGTTTTTCCAAAAATTTGCAATGTGGGTTGCTCTCCCCCACATTTACTAAAGGAAGCAATGCCTGCCTTGATTTTTTAGTTGATCACTTATCGTCTTAACAATGGTCAGAGAACAAACCCTTGAAATAAATTTGAATAATTTCCTTCATGTTTGTTAGCCAAACAGACCAAGTGTTTTTTTTCTTCTTTGATTGCATTTATAAAGTTCAGCATACACAGACCCACCTAAGACTCTCAGCAACTGCCAAGCTAAAGGTTAATATTTTTTTTTAAATCAATGATGAAATCAAAGAAAGGTTGTGTAGCAAAGTGGTCATGTCATTGTCCATTTAACCACACCTAGATTTTCTTTGACTTAGAGTGGAATGAAAGATTAAAAGTTTCAAATTTCTATTCTTTTTGTATCCATTTATCTTCAGATGTGGACGAGTGTCTGACTGGTCAAATCATGTGTAGTGACCGTGGCAGCTGTGAGAACACCAACGGTTCATTTGTGTGCAATTGTCATGTCGGTTATAGATTTAGCCAAACTCTAGCCACATGTGAAGGTGAGAACGCTGCGAGTTCACTGCTCTGTAAATAGCATGTCAATTGCAGGTTCATGCAAGCTCTGTCCACTAGGAAGAGTGAGAACAGTGGTTGTTCATTTGTGTGAAAATTGTCACGTTGTTTATCGAGTGAGCCATGCTCTAGCCACATGTTAATTTGCAGCCCAAAATTATTTTGGATTCTCATTCAAGGAGTATTTAATTTGCCAGTGCGACATCTGAAGCAATTTACAAAAATGTGACAAATATTTTAGTGTAATTAGTATATGCAAACCATTACTTAAAGCTGTGGGTACCAAAACTTTAGCTTTGTGTTTCACAGCCTAAATAAACATGAACCTGTCTCCACTAAGTTGACCCATTACCCTCTTTTTGATGACAGTCCCCACCCACCCCCCCACCCTCACCCCTGTCTCATGAATTAGAACCCTTCATCTTACACTATCACTGGCATAACTTTTTTATTTTTTATTTGTGCAGATATTAATGAATGCAGAGAACAGAGTGGTATCTGTGGTGCTGCCTCATGCGATAATTACAACGGAAGCTACAACTGTTTGTGTCCCATTGGAATGACCTTTAACCCTGATAGAATGTATTGTGAAGGTAAGACACAAAATCAGCAGGAGAAACAGCCAAGTACTTGACAACTGAGATGTCAGCTGTCAAGCTTGACAACTGAGATGTCAGTTGTCAAGCTTGACAACCGAGATGTCAGCTGTCAAGCTTGACAACCGAGATGTCAGCTGTCAAGCTTGACAACCGAGATGTCAGCTGTCAAGCTTGACAACTGAGATGTCAGCGGTCAAGCTTGACAATTGAGATGTCAGCATCAAGCTTGACAACTGAAATGTCAGGGGTCAAGCTTGACAACTGAGATTTCAGCGGTCAAGCTTGCAACTGAGATGTCAGCTGTCAAGCTTGACAACTGAGATGTCAGCGGTCAAGCTTGCAAGAATTTCTATTTACGGATGACAAAGGTTGGGGAGGGGTGCAGTGATGGAAGGGGGGTAGTTGTTTCTTTGTTATAAAGGCCATCAGTGTTACCCAACACTTTAACAGAATGCTGAAACTGCCAGTGTGTCCAAAAGAACTGTTTGCAAGCTTTTCTCTATTTTATTCAAACGTGTTTAATTATAACGAAAGTAGTTATCTATTGAAGGGTTTTGGGAATCTTGGACCTTTATGGTGAAAAACATATGAAACTTTGGCAACATGTGTGGCTGTTTGTGACCGTTTTTTTTTGCCATTCTGGCATATCTGATGACAGTAATCATACACCTCGTAGTAAGTTTAATAGAAGGGAAATAAACCACTGGGTACGTGTGATTCTGTTATTTTACTTTCCATAGGTCTAGCCATGTGCTGTCAGCTGTAACGAGGGCAGAAAACATTAATTGTACATGTTCGTTGAATTCGATTAAACAATAGGATGCATTAATTGATGGCAGTAAAAGAGTTTGCTTGTTAGTTTGAACATGAGTGACCATTATTGATCTGTCTAGCTCATTTTGGGCTATATAATGATTTAAGTTTAGTGAAAGGGCTACATGGATCTCATCGGTGACAGATTAATCCAATAAGGCAGATCAGGCTAGTGTCCTCAAGGTCATGGGGCCTTTCTGAGCACTTTCAGGAAAGAAACATACCTTTTTTGTACATTTGATAAGTAACTGGTGCTGTGGGCACGGAGTGGATAAAGGCGGTGGCATTTGAAGCAATGAGGCTTAGCAATCTGGAGGTTCTAGGTTCGATACCTGGCCGGGTCATAGTAAGGTATGTTTTTCATCCAAGATCAATCTATGGTTTTCCCATCTGAAATGACTTTCTAACTTGAAAAGATTCCAAATTTGAGATAAAATGTTGAATTGGAAGCCACCCGACGTGTAAGTTGTTATCCATAAGCCCATTTGTGGTCGCTTAAGCGTAGTAAAAGTAACTGCTGATTATTATTATTACTATTATTAATTACAAACCTTTATAAGGTTCCAGAGGGCTCCATACTGTGTAAATCCAGCATCGAGTATGGTAAAAGGAGACCACTAATTATTTTCCTACATGTTTAGACATTTGAAGTAGTCAAAAAAAATGAAACCATCAATCAGCTAATTGTTTGTTGTGTTTTTTTTTTCTTGGCATTTTTGTTACAGATTTGGATGAATGTGACTATTATGTCAACATATGTGGCGATCCCAGCGCAATCTGCAGAAATATTGTTGGAAGTTTTCAGTGTCTTTGCCAGGAAGGTTTCATTTACAGCTCGGAGGGTATCTGTGAAGGTCAGTTTTGTGGAATATAATTGATGTCAATTCCAATTAAATACCCTCATATAATATATGCTGGACACTCTGGTTATAGCAGCTTAAAATGGGATGGTATTTAAGGAGCATTAAACTTAATCATGGTCTTAACCTAAAATGATAAAGATGCTTAAGGTGATCAAGTCCTAAAAAATACAGATGTAATTGATGTCAGTTCAGACTTAATACCCTCATATAATTTATGCTGGACACTCTGGTTATAGCAGCTTAAAATGGGATGGTATTTAAGGAGCAGTAAACTTAATCATGGTCTTAACCTAAAATGACAAAGATGCTTAAGGTGATCAAGTCCTACAAAATACAAACAAAACTTAGAAAAATCTTTTTCTGTTTGAGAATTACGATGGTTTGAAAGTCGTTTCAGGGGGCTGAGTAAGATATCGTTGTGCCACTTTTTTTTACATTTTTTTATAAATTCCGTTTTTGCGCCATATTTTCTGGGTATATTATATGAAAACAGTATTAATTAGTAAGTTGTATTAAAAAGTACAGTATTTTAGATTCAGAGATTCAACCCTGTTAAAAATAAACAGTGTATTAAATATCGAGATTTTTAAGAAACAAAAATGTCCACTCATGTGGTTTTTGTGATGTCATAGTTTAGACTTGTCCAAGTCTGCAGTCATATCCATAATATCAAGATGTCTTTCCGAACTGGAAAAATCATTGCTTCCTTAATTGTTTGAATAAACTGTTTGCCAAAAGAATCTCTGTCTGCTTATCCATGTCAGTGATAATCTCTGCCATTTCTCCTCTTTCATCATACAAAGTATGCTCTCTATATCCAATCAGCTAAAATCCACTCTAAACAATCTTTCAACGAATGTCCATTTTAATAATGTTGTGAGTCTCATCTCGCAATTTTGTCTGCTTTTCACATTTCATGAAACAGACAAGAACGAATGCCAGATATTTACCAGCATCTGTGGGAACGGTACCTGCGTGAATTCCGAGGGCAGCTATCGGTGTGTCTGCCATGACGGGTTCAGACTTCATCTCTTGAGCGGCCTCTGTATACGTAAGCATATATTTCCATTCATCTCTCCTGCAGACTTGCTATCTTAATTGTCAGCCCTTTCTTGCCTTGTTGTATTCATTTGAAAAGGTCAAGGGGTCTATTCAGGTCAAGTTGAATCTAGAAAAGAAAAAGTTGTATAAAAAACAAGTTAGTTCTTGTGGAAACTGTTTCCCATCATATTGAAATTAAACAATTTATTTATATTCTGGTTATTGATTTTTTCTGGCATGTTACATTGTCATCTCTTGGTTAACTGTCCAGTGGGTCACCTCAAAATTTAAATAGTAAAATAATGCACTGAGGTCACCATCTTCCTCCTACAGCTGAAGAATTACCTCAAGGTGTACCTAGATTCGACGAGAGCAAGCAACCCCCTGCGATCGTACGCGTCTTCTCCTGTGAGACTCAATCGGACGTTTGTGGTAACGGGACCTGCGTGGACACCGAGAGCGGCTATCATTGTTCGTGCCCTCAGGGAGAAGAGTACTCAGTTCCGCACGGTTTCTGCGTCGGTAAGGAAGGATAAGTGTTCACGTAGTCAACCCAGGTGAACTGACACCATCATTTATGCCTCTGAAACCCACACCAGTGTCAATGACAAGTCATAATAAAATAAAAGAATTATAAGACTCGCATAGACGAATATTCCCCTTTGCTTGTGTGTTTGTAAATCCAGAGAAAGTTACCTTTGTGGATTTTTCGTAGCCAGTGTTTCTATATCCTAAAATGGAAGTGAATGGACGTGAGCAAATCCATCGATCAAACATTAGCATGTCTTTTCTACTTAACGACTTTTCAAGTTCTTACAAAGCACGCATTTTGTCATATACATATTAGAACAGCCATCTCCATTTATCCATTGATACAGTTGATGTTTAACTCAAATTAAATATTCTTCAAATGATATTATTCCCTTTGACAACATAACACACTGTTCTTCAGTTTAACAGCCCTGTCTGGGCAGAAAATACTCTTTTTTCACCTCAAGAAAGTTGCCATAGTCTTTCAACCTTTTTTCTATACTTCTCATCTAGCAGGTCACATTTTCATTTACATTAACACAGCCATCCCGAGTGGAAACATTCAATTTTCACATTTCATGATTCATTTTCACCCTACATTTTCTTTCTATACCAGTTATCTTTAACAGTCATTATTTGTATGTCTCATCCATTGCACACATTCTCTATATTTTTCATCGATGATGTTTCATGCGGCCGTGTTTCTTCTTCGTCGTCATCGTCAATGTTCCATCCTCGTAGATATCAACGAATGTGTCAGGTACCCCGGCAAGTGTGGGGCCGGCATCTGCGAGAACACTCCCGGCTTGTACAGGTGTAAGTGTGCAGATGGCTACACATTTAGGAGGAAGTCCTTGAGATGTGCTGGTAAGGAGGCTACTGTTAAATCATTGCTTCAAGCTTAATGTTGAATATAGCCAATATAGCCTAATTGGCGTATGATGTTAATTACCTTACAGCCTAATTGGCATATCACGTTAATTACCTTAATAGGCCTAATTGGCATATGATGTTAATTACCTTACAGCCTAATTGGCATATCATGTTAATTACCTTAATAGGCCTAATTGGCATATGATGTTAATTACCTTACAGCCTAATTGGCATCTCATGTTAATTACCTCCTTATAGCCTAAATTAGCATATGAAACACTCAAGAGAAGCTGTAGATTATTGCCAAGCTATTCAAGTAATTAGCAGCTGATTCAAACAGCAAATAGAAATATTGGAGGGTTTTGATGGTGTTCAATCAAAACGATATAACTGTTTCTTGAGTGGAAGAAAGGGGGGGAAAAAATAACAGTTGTGGGAGCAGTAAATGCAGAGAACTGACGATTCAACCAGCTGCAGTAAGTTCAGGAGAATATATCAGGGAATGAAATTGATGGTATTTGTAAGTTGGTGTCAGCCATATTCATTTCCATTTCATCTCAGTATATTAAATGTTAACTCCATTTAGTGTCTATACCACCTCATGCATACCCTTTCCTCCCCCCCCCCCCCCCCTCCCAAAAAAAGACAGATTTGGTTTAGGACTTGTCTTGTTGCGTTTTTGGTACAAGATCACTTAGTTGAGGTATCCGTGTCTCCATCTCAACTTTCAGAACACTACGTGAGGCTGTTGACTGATTTTATTGTTGTTTATGCCTCTTTGTTTATGAAAGTTTGTTGTTGTTGTTTTATGCTTCTCTTGTTGTTTTTTGGGCATTTGTGCAAACAGTAATCCCAATGATTTATTTTACATTTGGTTATGATGTACTTTCAATCAATTAATTGATTCTTCATTGATTAACATACCATCGGTAATTGGTTCATGTAACGGTGATCAGGAAAATAATCTTAACGATTCATTCATACTTTCGATAACCTTCGACACTAACCAACCTATAAATATATAAATGAGTAATAAGAATATGCTTTTTAGAAGTTATGATATCTGAAATGAAAGTTCTCCAAAGTCTTGTCAAGTTTGAATTGGATGTTATAAAACTTAGCCTCGAGTAAAATCTTCCAAACAGTGTCTTCTCATGACATGTCAAAGGGTCATGTCACGGGTCAATTTGAAAATACAACTTGATCCAAACTTCTGTAAACAACTTGTTTGAAGAAGGGGATGAAGGAAGAAAACAAGATACCTCATGATGTGCAGGCAGGTGGATGTGCAGGCAGGTGGATGTGCAGGCAGGTGGATGTGCAGGCAGGTTCAGGATTTTATTTAAACAGAGGGGGTATGGGCCCTGAGGTTGATGAAGCCCATGTGAAGACAATTTTTAGAAGTGAAATGGTGCATTTTAATGCATATTTAGCCTATAAATTAGATCTATAATAAGGCCTACACACACACACACAAGGTTGTGCTAATAACTATTTAGTTATACGTACAGGGTTTATACAAGGAGCAAGTACACTGAGAAGAGGATGAACAAAGGAAATAGATTTTAAATAAGCATCATAAAGCAGAGGTTGAACTAAGCTAAAAGAATAATGTAGGTGGGTGGAGGAGGATGGATTGGGGAGGTAGTATGGTTAATAACCAAGGGTGCATGTGAGTTTGTTGAAAGAGGAGATAGTGTTGATGGGATGAAGTAGTGTGTGTTCTGCTTAGGAGAAACATGAATTCCCTGATTGTGTTAACAAACCGGTTTACATTGTTTGTCGATACACAGCACGTTTATAAGTTCGTTACTGTGTGTGGTGAGTAGGATATATGAAAAACTATTGTAACTACGAAAGCATTCAATATTTTATGTCTCATCTCAGAGGATACCTGAGATTGTCAGAGATGCAAAGACTGGAAAATGTAGGATGATGATATTACATACGCAATGTTTTTACCGTTCGACAGATTTGAACGAATGTCGTCGCTACCCTATGATCTGTGGAAACGGGCGCTGTAGGAATGTGGTGGGATCGTATGAATGTCAGTGCCCAGATGGACAACAATTTGACTATAGGACCAAATCATGTCTGGGTAAGTCTCACCTAAAATTGTTGTTGCGTGGAGTGTTAGCTCAGTGGTTAACGCCAGTGCCTTCCAATCATAAGGTCCCGAGTTCGAGTCACTCCAAGATTAATGTATGTCGTCCAGTTACA
>KN883912.1:72212-95358 GCA_000934455.1 Apostichopus parvimensis
TTTCCACGCCAGGTCTCTGTGATGCCAAACTGTTACAATTATGCTTTCATTGATAATATCACCACTGTTCTTCTGCTGGAGTATTTATTGCAAATTTTATATATTATATTATGAAAATGTTGTTTTGCATTTGTAAGAGCAAAATAATCCAAATATGATTTATGTTCTTTTTAAACCCTTTTTTCGGTCTCCTCTCTTTGATTTTAAAATACTTTATGCTGATGATAGTCATGCTTAAAGAAAACCAGTTGATTCTAGCAAAATGTCACTCAAAAGTCACTCAAAACCGTTTTTTGTTACATCTGTCGGACAGCCTTTGCATTCTCTTGGCTTGATTTTTTCCAAGATATTTTTTCTACTATAAAGCATATATTGATTAAGAAGGCAGAAAATGGTTTGAGTTAATAATATCTTATATTGACAACTAGATTCTTTGTCTTAAACAAAATTATATAAGAACCAATTTTCATTTCACTTGACCATCATTTCACGCCAAATTCTTTCATGGAATTCTTCATTTTGAAGGTTTTCTTTGGATATTCATTTAAAAATCAAAGCAGATACAGAAAATAACAATCAAAACCTTTTTTGATTTTTGAAAGAAAAAAAAATCTTGACCTCTCTTTGGAGCATCCTCAGTACTTTGTTATTTGTGACTACATTGTGGGGATACTAATTACTGAACCCAGTCAAAACATACTGGGTGAAAAATTACAAAGAAATATATCGATTTGTAGATGCTTGATGATAAAAAAATCAATGTTTATTGTTGTGTTTTCTTGACTTATTGAAAGCGTTGCATCATTTATGCTTTGTTATTTCTTGCTACATTGTGATCAATGCTGAATAATGAACCCAATTAAAGGCAACCAATTGCAGAATTGAAATGAAGGATACGTTTTGAGAGATGCTTGACAAACCCTGACAGATTTGCCTTTTGCCATGCTTACCCCTACTCCCCCCCCCACCCACTCTTATAAAAAAAACCTTTGTTTTGGGGCTTGGGAACATTTCAAATTATGGATGATCCCCTAGCTCTTAAAGGAGCTTATCTTCTACAGTACTTGTCTCATAGGGTGGCAAAATTAAGATGTCAATTTCAACATTTTGAAAATAATTCCAAAACTTTTTTCCAGCATGATTTCTCATCTCATTTCTGAACCCAAGGCAATGGTGTCCAAAGGAGACTCGTTTGGGTTTGTCAGCACCCCTCCCCCACCCCACTACTAAGAATGAGCTTTTACCAAGTTTTAACATGTCACTAACACCTTTACATTACAGGTATACCAGGTCCAGGATTCCCTGTTGTTAATCCCTCCCAAACTAACCAAGAGACCTCTAACGCCTGTCAGGAGCGGATGTTGTGTCATGACGGCATCTGTGTGAATACCCCGAATGGCTTCATGTGCCAATGTGTAATTGGCTTCCTCCTGTCAGAGGATGGCACAGCTTGTGAAGGTTAGCACCAACAGCAGGATTTTACACCCAAAAAAGTAGCGTTGATAAAAGAATAATATTCATTCGTAATAAGCGCTTTTCATTGGAGAGGCAAATTTGAACATGGGCAAAAACGAAAAAGAAAAAATAAAGTGAGGGAAAATATGCTCATGAAAGCTTTTGTAACCTCCTTTAATAATATTTTGCGAGGTTGATTAAAAAATGTAAAACAAATGAAGAAAATGTAAGGCTTTTTGCTCTAACTAACTTTTAATAAGTTTTTCTTCATATTTGTTATTCTAAAAAAATTATAAATTAACAACCCAATGTTGTTGTTTTTCTTCTCTTTTTTCATTCATTGGTTTACATTTGTAGTAATCAGTGGTATATTGTGTACAGTGAGTAATGGGTAAACAAGACTTGAAGTAGGTCTAATTATTAAGATGAAGGGGGGGGGAGGGGGCACTCACAGAATCTCTTGCACATTATGATCTGGTCTAATCTAGTCTGGTTGGGCAGAGTGCGCTGGAGCTTAACACCGGTTGAATGCACCACTTCTTGTTTCTTTGCACTTTGATAGACTAATTTTTGAGATTGTCATATTTAAAAAAAAATAAGAGTAAACCATGGCAATGAGGATTTAATTCACAAATGCCCTTGCATTTCCCTAATATTACTAAATCATAAGTTACTTATATGAACAAAAGCTCCTTTAACTTTGAAATTTGAATCCAATTAGCTGCTTGAAAAGGTGGGAAGATATAAAATTAAGTGTGTATCTGCAAACTAATTATGAATATTACTTAGGACATTTTAAGCTAAACTAATCCTCTTGCTCCATGTGTGATCCTGTTGACCTTGGTTGACCTCTGGTAATGACAGTGACTTACGTCTATTACGTGCATTAAGCTACAAACCAACTGAAACCAGCATAATAAGATGTGCTTCCTTCTCCACCTCGTCCCTCCCGTTTCCCACCCTTTCCCGAAAAAGATTAATGCTTGAGAAAGTTACACCTCCCACCATTCCTCTACAGGTTACTTTAATAGGCAGGTTACCATTCAAACATTTTGTGTTTATTTTTCCCGTACAGATTTCTGAATTCAGATTGTAAATGGTAGGGAAAATGTTCTCCTGAGTTAAAGAGAATATAGTAATGGTTCTTTATTTGAATAGTAACACAATAGTCGTAAGATACCCAGGATTCTTGTGGGTGATATTTTGCTTGGATTATTGATAGCTTTTGACAAGCGTTGAGTTAAAGTTCATGGTATCATTCTCTCCCTGAGCGTATTCATATTTCTTTTATACTTTATTCCGCAGATATCGACGAGTGTCACGGCATGGGAGAAGTCTGCGAGATGGGTACTTGCATCAACCAGAAAGGGTCATTCTTATGCCAATGTCAGGAACCATTGGTTCTAGACTCCTCGGGAAGACGGTGTATCGGTGAGAATAATGCTAAGCCCTGCCAACTAAATTAGCGTTCTTATTGTCTAAGTACGTCTTGATTGTGGTTTTTGTAGAATATGTTAATTGCTTAAAGATAAATGATTAAAAGACAGCCTTGGGCCTTCCTCTGATAAAAGTAACATGTAGATGGTTAGCATGTCATGGTTGCTTGTATGACATGGCTGGATGTATGGCTAGATGTATGACAATCTATCTCAGTCCACATATAAAGGGACTATGGAAATACTCATGGTTAATTATCTCTCACTTGGAAGTTAGGTTGTGGACTTTCAACCTCTAATTGTCCAAATTAAAGGGGGTTAAAATTGAAAGATTACAGTCTTGTATCAAGGTCTTCTCACATGACCACAGCAATTAACCACTGTTCAGAGGTAACTTGTCACATCCACACTCTAAAGTGTGCACAGTGCAAACAGTCACTCCTGGGGTACAACAGTGTGCCTCATCTACCTGTCCCCTGGGGGACTTCACACAGGTTACAGCAATAAATTGGTTCCCCACAAATGTATTTACAAGATATTTCACATTTATTCACTTGGGTGAAGATAGGGTGATGTATATGAAAAAATTGCCCCAAGTACACAAGGTAGTGATCTGGCCAGAACTCAAACCTACACTCCTTAGATCTATAGTCCATTGCTTTAAATGCCATTTGACCACAATGCTCTGTTCAAAGTAGCAGTCACTGGTCAACTTCTGACCCATTGGTGACATGTTAAGTCTACTCATAATACTGACACTATATTAGGATCGGGAGGATTAAGAGCAACCTTTATGCCCTGCACAAGAATTTTTTGGAGGGTGGGGAGGGGGGGGGGCAAGGGGATACCTCACTTTTTTACAATGAAACTAAACAGAGGAGGCAAGCATCACTAGGTGTATTATGTGAAACACACTTTTGTGTGTCCTTAAAATGTGATAGTCATTTACTCAAGAGGTCTGCATTTCAGGCGATGTAATTTTGCAATTTGTGTGTGTTTGCTTTGTGGCTGTAAAGTCTTTTTATTTTGCCTGCAGAGGGTGTTGTCATTACCTCTACCCTAAGCGATGGAGAATCATTATAGTAGTAACGATGAACTGACCTGTTGCAAGGGCTTGGTGCTAGCATTTAATGCAGACAGTAAAAGATGGTGGTACATCATTACATATAACCCACAATACCTGATAAATCTACTTTCAGAGTAAATCTTGTCTGTTCAGACACAGGTTTCAGATTACACATGTAAATTATCCTCACATGAATGATGTGAGAACCATGAATAGATCTCTGAAGCCCAGAAAGTTATAGTGAAAAATTCCAAACTCGTTAGCAGAACATTTTGTTTTAAGATTCGACATCGTCGTCATCGTCAGCTAGCTTCAACCTTCACTTAATAGTTAATAGTGTTTTTTTTCTTCCTTCCTTCCTTCACCAGAGATAATAAGTAGTGAAGATGATAGAGAAGGCGGCGGTGACCTGAGTCTAGTTGACATGCTGATAGACACTTGTTGGGGCAGAGCATCACCCTCTACTAGCGTTTGCACCAACCCCATCGCTGAGAGGGTCTCCTACAGACAGTGCTGTTGTGGTGGTGGTGTAGGTTGGGGAACTGATTGTGATTCTTGTCCCCCCAGAGATACTAGTAAGTCAAAGCTTGTCATTGTTGCATTTGTGTCTTGCATTTATATACTTGCTCATTAAATGGATGTCACCTTGTTTGTGTAGTTTGTTCAAAGGGAAGAAGGTGTATCTGTTTCTTAAAGGTTCTTGAATGTTGCCTAATACTCTAGGTAAATGGTAGCTTATTACCTCTTTTGGCAGGTTTGATGGATAAGGATGTCTCTTCTTGTAAAATCCATTGGTTCTGCTACATATACAGTCATTAAATTGAAGTTGGACTGAGTGATCAATGATGGGTATAAAGAGATGTCCATATATCACCATTCTACATCACCATTCTATTCAAATTAAAATGTTTAAATTTGTTCAAAACAGTTTGAGGATCCATTGTTGCTTTAAAATAAAGCTGTCTTTAGACTTCAGAGCCTGCCTAGCTTAGATTAAAACATTGGACCCTCAAACCTTCCTACTTTTGAATTCATACAGATGCTTTCTTGTAGTAAATAAGCATTTTATCTTTATAACCACATTCTCCCTGCCCCCCCTCCACCCCCCTCCATGGCACTCTCTCTCTCTTTCTCTGTATGAAACTTTTAATTTAGATATTGTTCAATCATTTTATTTCTACTCAGTGGGGTATACAATACTCTGTCCTCTTGGTTCCACTGGTTCACTCCCTGGCCAACAACAACAAGGTGAGTTTAACAAAGATTTTTACAATTTCTCTAGTTTGATTGCTATCAACAACAAACCAACCAATATGAAACATAAAGTATTTCCCCAGCTCGACAGGATCAGATCCTGACGTTGAGATCTGATCCGGATCTAGCAAAAAATCACCTTATATACTGACCTCGTAATTACAAAGGGTATACTACCCTATAAATTACTCTAATTTAAATTAAATACCTATAAATTCAAACTATATAGTCCTATACTCAAGAAGTGTATGGAATTACAGTTAATTAAAACTGTATTCATCAGAAACTTCAAAAAAACTTTAATTGTATTCTATTTAACTCTCAGCTACCATAGTCAAATGAGCTGCTGATCGTTAGGTTCTCTATTAAAGTAATCTTTTATGAAAGGTGTCACTTGTAAGAGTGAATTCCTCTTGCTAGCAAATGATATCAAGCTAAAACATTTTTACTTTTTGCCCTCCAGGTCCTCGATCACCACAGGTCAGTCCAACGCAGAGGTGAAGATTGTTAACCATCCAACGCAGTTATGCCACCTGAGACACCAAATTATCGAGAATGACAACAAAATCTTGACTGATTGTCAACCACGTATACTGCTTTCGCTACACCCTCCTCCCTCTTCTCTTCCCTACCCTTGTCCTCAGACATCTGTGTGTCATTAACACAAACCATTAGCTGACGTGGCTCTTGCGAATGCTATACAATACTATTGACAACGTCCAGGAAGCAGAAGCTTTTAGGAAGGTATTTTTGCAGGTATTTTAGTAAAGATGGCAACCTCCTATATGGGCGCCAAACAGGCGAAATTTTACTCCAAATTAGCTTGGACATTGTCAGTTTGGTATAAGTGGAGCAAGTAGGCTGTTGTTATGATAATACACTTGTTCAAACATTTAAGCAGTCAGTTGTAGAATAATGTCAGTCATGTAAATATACAATGTCAAAAAATAACAGTACCCTCGGTAAGAACACACTTTCACTGTCATGAACGAAAATATTACTTGTCGTGGTTGGGAAATTTGGTAATATTGTTTGTGCATGAATTAAATGCTTTTAACAATGCCTTGACCGGAAGCTTCAAGTTGTCAGAAAACCAAGTTGTAGCCTGTTTGCCATTTGTGTCGAGACTCACATGATGTTATTGTAAAAAGAATGATTGAAACCAAGTGTGATATACTGTGAAAATGTTTTTTTTCTAAGTTAAAAAAAAAGAACGAAAAAAAATTTGAAGCTCTCACACCAACCCAAGGCTGTACTTAAAGGTGTACAGTACATGTTTAAACTGCAAAATAGCTTTATGTACATAATATTTCAAGAATTTCCAAAGTTACTCTCTTTTTTTTTTCTTTTTGAAGAGTTAGGTAAATTGTAAAATTGTTTCCTAATGTTTTCTTTTTGTTCTAGTCTGTGTTTTGTTGCTAGGTAACAGAAATTTTTAAAATTTGGTGCTACAGATACCATTCTATAAAACCTGATTTTTTTTTTTTTTTTTTTTTTTTAAATTCGGAAATGGCCAGCAATTGTAAAATATTCTCTCCATCAATGTTGATTACAAATTTAAGTCATTTCAACTTAATATATGGTTACCTTTTTGGTTGCTTTGTGGTAAAGCAATATCTTATGTTGCTTCAAAGTTTAAATTCTTACAACATTCATTGTTTGAATCTAATGATAGCAAGCTTATAGTACACAACTTGCTGCAGCAATGACTGAGGCTTCACTTTTTAAAGTATTTGGCCACAAAAATTTGTCACATTTTGTAGAGTTTGTAGTGGAAATTGTTGTTCTAATATTTAAGAGGAAATCTTTGAGATCTCTGATAGAAAGTTTCCAGAATGATTGACTTGCCTTGAAGCTTGTTATAAACTTATAAAAAGACATACAACTTTACCTCAAAATTAACTTTACCTCTAAAAGTTGACTCGGCGGGTGAATGTAGCTAGCCTGCGAACTCCAATTAGTTAAAGACCACTGTTTATTCTTTTAATACCACCTGCAATGAATGGTAAGTTAAATGCAAAAGTAGTATTCCAGGAGAGTGTGTTTAAAGGTCTTGAAATATTCTAGCAAGTCTGACAATGGTCATCTCCCCCCACCCCATCCTTAAAATTTTTCTTTGAGACGATAAAGTTGCTATTTTAAGATTCCTCGATGTTTGAGACTAATGCGGAGGGTTACATCTACTAGGAGAGTACTTTGGATAGCTTCTAGCAAGGTTTAGAGGGCTGCAAACATTTCGTGCCAAATACTGAAGATCTTTACTGCGAAAATTGAAGAGCATTTTGTACCTTGCAAAAATCATGTCAGAACTGTTTTACCAGAAAGTTAACCCTTTCCTGGTGCTTTTGAGGTTGTATCAAATCAGTGAGTTTTCAAATGTAATAGTGGATGTGATAACAGGTTACCAGGTTTGCAAGGTACTGTTGCCCCACCCCCCCCTCCCTCTCCTCTCTCAAAGACATGGTCATACAGGAATCACTGCCAGTATCGATACTAAGTGTTGGATAGCTTAGTTCTTGGAATGCAATACGTGTAATCATCTTGGTCATTGGTTTTAACCTCACCCCTCATCCCACCACCCCCCTCATCCCACCACCCCCATCTCTATGTAATATTGATTTCCTCTCTCAGAAATGTGTGTGTGTAATCATCCAGTCAATTTCTGTTGATCTACAGAAATAAAAGGTATCAATTGTACACACCATTGTAGACTCACTATGCTGCCTAAGGAAATAGGCGGTTGTATATTTTTTACCTTCATTTTGATATTTTTGGTGTAAAATCTTCCTTCAAAGCAGCTGGTTGTAGTATTTGCACAATCTGCCGCACATCAGATCTGCGACCCAAGATACATTATTGACGTCTTGCTCTATTAAATAAGGTTATTTTTGAAGTATACATCAGCGTTGTAGCAACAGGCCTACAAACCTTTCTGAGATGCAGAGGCCTAAGGTTATAATTATAGTAATAATAAAATAATGAACATTTGTAATTCATTGGTATCCATCAAAAAGATGCTCATGACACAGATGGCTTATTTACATATATGCAAATGAGAAGGATGAAATATGTGACATGCACTTTTAAACAGGGATGCCAAATCTATTAACTGTTTGACTTGGACCACATCTCCCTCCACCACCCGAACCACTCTCTTCCACCACCTGTAATCTCGCAACTGGATGTTTGTACTCAGTGATGTTAAAGGCATTGAAGACTCGCCCCAAACCACGTGCGGCCATCTGAAAAAGTTAACTTTCTGTTGCTTGCAAGTGACGTTTTGTTCGTGTCGCTACAAAATGCAGACAGTAATGAAACGTGATACCTTGTTATCTTTAGCTGGACCTGAGATGTCCATCGCTGTATTATTTGTATGTGCTGTGGGTATTGACCGCGGCTGTATGTACTGACTGTATACACTA
The DNA here is from genome assembly GCA_000934455.1 of Apostichopus parvimensis. Lineage (NCBI taxonomy): Eukaryota > Metazoa > Echinodermata > Holothuroidea > Aspidochirotida > Stichopodidae > Apostichopus > Apostichopus parvimensis. Next base: position 80,846 of record KN883912.1, read on the forward strand.
GTGTCTAATTACCGACGGTAGCAAGCTGTGTGTGCATTTTCTGGGATCGATGGTAATGTTTAACACTTCTGTTACACCTCATTCGAAACTAGGTCAAATTACCGGCATTAGACGTTTCTTTTTGCGCGAGGCTTCACACCCTTTAAAGCCAGATCAGTAAGTTAAAGACATTCTATTGTTCAACATAAGAGTCCCAGGCACAAGTACAATGCCATTCATAATGGCTACTTCCCCTGTACCAGCTTGTTCTACATGGTGTTGTTATTTCAATCATTAATTAAGGAGGATTTCATGTTTAGAAATGGTGCATTTGTTTATTAACCATTGCCATAGTTACTGCATATCCAAAAACAGGAAAGTACTTGTTTTCCATTGTAAGGATATTAATCGGGACCAATAGAATGAGACTTATGTTTAATGGTCGACACGCTTTTCATTTTAACTATCTTCAGAAAGAAGACACTTTTTTGGAATTCCGCACAGAATGTTGTTGTACTTGAGTATATCTGGTAGGAAGGGGAATATGCTGGTGTATTTGTCAAGTTTTCCGTTTTCATATTTCTCGTGTTCATGAAATGTAACAAGCTGCTTTGAACAATATTCATGGTTGTACCACTTAGGTTTATATGTTGCTTCAAATTACTCTGTAAATCTGAGTGCCTTATCGTTTTTAGCTTTGACAATTTGCACTATAATGTTGAACCTGACATCTGTAAAATTGAGGTTATAAATTTGCATGTCATCAACTATTTCAAGTATATTATCCATTTCATTTGAGTAAAAATGAGTGATTATTTACAAATATGTCAAATCTGTCTTTTGCCATCCTGTTTACGAAAATTAATTTTAATCATGGCATTATGAATAATTAGGCTGCCATACATCTACAAACTTAAAGGTGACAACAGGATCTTGAATGCAGATATTTCTACCAATATCTCGTTGATTTTACATCTTCCTCGATTATATTACGTTCTTATATCCACTGAGTGAATCATGTGTTATTCAAGGCAGACTTCGCTGAGATTTCATATCATTCAGGCAAGATGCTTCAGACTTCACTTTACATAACCTGAACAAGTATTTGGCAGTCGTTTGTAATGCCGAGATGTATAAATCAATGAACACACTTGTCTGTAATAACTTTCCTTGGAAGCTTGCTGTTTTTGTGTTTTTCTCTTATCTCCCTTTGTAAAGTTACTTTGAACAAAGATTTAGTCCATCTTTAATACGTTTTTCGTTCAATATCTGTTATGAAATGGATGCCTTAATACAAATCATAAAATTAAAGAAATGAAATTTTTATGTCATTGTTTCTTCAAATTCAAACATAGAACAAGACTGGAACACATTTTGGCAGTAAAATAAATGAGCATTTAATTATTCATTGAGCTTGCACGACTTTCTTCCTTCTTTGGTTTCTTTCTGTTGTTGAGATTGCATAACAGGTAGATGATATACCTTGACTGACTACTATAAGTTCATTGTGGACTTGCAGGGAGGGTTGTCAGACCTCAAGATTTCTCGGGGAAATCCCTATTTATTCTATCTTACGTGTGAACATCCAGATGTGTTTTAAAACTATAAAAGAAAGTTTGAATGTCCAACACTTCTAAGTCTGATAAATTTGTTATGAAAAAAATTTCCTCTACTGTAGGTTTGCACATCTAGCTACATTCTTTGAGCACAGAAATTCAAATTGTAACTAACAGTAACAACATTGTGGTTGAGCATTCAGCTTCAAATCTTGTACCACTTTCATGTAGATACCCTTCCAATAAAAAATATAAAAGGGGAGAGGGGGGGTACCCTCAACTTGGATCCCTCCACAAGGATGTGGACACTTGTTCTCCTTTCCTCAGAATATATTAGCCCAAAGCAGTATTAGCAAGCTTTCATTTCATCATGAAAAAACAAACTTTCAATTGAATAATTTGCATGTTACAAGTACAAATTTAAAGTGGGCAACAAATAGAACTGAATGGTATTGTGTGAAAAATACCCAGGTGGATTGTTGGTTAAAACAATTGCAATCATATATATTGAAGATGACTCCATAGATGAGTTTTGACAGAAACTGCTCACCACATTGATTCATGTTTTACTAAACTGTCTTTTCGGTGACCTAAATAATAAGCAATATTATTCAAAATAAGAATACAATTCATCAAAATTAAGACACGCTTCATGAATTTTTGACTACCCAGAGGTTCAAAAGCAGGTACTTCATGACTCCATTCTCTTCTTAATATTTTCAAGTTTTCATATTTATATTAAATATTAATCAACCCATGCTTTTTGTTTTCTTCTTCTTTGCAATTTGGAATGAGAGTGTACTAGTGGTGTTTTGTTACAGGAGTAGAATCATCAGATTTGGCCACTAATATATCAAAAAATCTTCCTAAAATCAAATTCCCACAGGCAGTTGCTTTGAATTAGTACCAAGGGAACAAGTGTCTATACTGGCAGAATTGTTTTGTTTTTTTGTTTTTTTTTTGGTACTGGCAAGCGGTAAAATATAATGACATTCAGCCAGTAAAAAAGTCTGAATTCTGAGGTGTTATTGAATTTGGATACCAAATCTAGCATCCAAACTCAATACAATCCAAACTCAATAACAAAATCAATACAAACCAGTTGATTTTAAAGCAAAAGAATATGCATAGGATACACAAAATCATCCCAATTACTGATTTTGGCAAAAGATTTTTCTTTGTACTTGTATTAGTCATTCTTTCCTTTTAACAATCAAAGTGACAAACTACATAGTACACAAACTGACTAGGCTCATCCTTAACAACGGGATCTCTCTCACAGTGTCAGTTAACAGTCTTGAGCCAGGAATAATTTATCTGTTATTGGGTAACCAACTGCTGTACACAAAATGGATATTTTCTGCACAAGTAAAATGTGTTGGGGCTTATTTATAACAGGTTTTTTTTTTTTTTTGGTATTTTATTGTTGTACCCACAACCTTTGTATGTTGATTACTTTATATACTAAACCAAAATTTCAGACATCAAAATTGCTACAAAAAAACATAAGCAAATTATTCCATTTAGTATTTGAAAATATTTAGTGATTGAAAATACAACATTATTCGGTACTTAAGATCAGTGAGTGTTCTTTTTATTATCGTTTATTATCTCATCTTTTATCTTCCATTTAAATATTTGCCATATTCGAATCTTCCAAAAAATGAGTTGATTAAGGGTTATTTATTGTTATTAAGGATACCGACGGTAGCAAGCTGTCTGTATTTTCTTGGATCGATGGTGGTGTATAACACTACTGTTACACCTCAATCGAAACTAGGTCAGATGACCGGCATTAGACATTTTTTTGGGGGCGAGTCTTCACACCTTTTAAGGGATGCATAAAGGCACAATAATTAATGTTGATATGTTGTAGCTGACCATAAACAAACACACTGCTATCAGTCCAGGTTGTATTTCTATGATACTGTTTTAAGTTTTTGAGAAATGTTCCTTTATACAGGTGAGGTTCATCTATGAAAGTGGCTGGACAATTTAGTCTAACGCAGAGACTCTTAAGGTCAGTTCCTTAGATGCATCACAAAACGCAATGGGAAAACATAAAAGACTATTATGGACTCAAAATGACATGCTTAAAAGACATAACAAATATGTCGAGGACAGATGGTGCTGAATGCATCCAAGAGAGTTCTGTTGTATATCTGAAGTGAAAGGAACATTGTTTGGGTTGAGTCTTAAGCATCTATAAAACAATGTTTTAACATTTAGGGCTGCACTGGGGAGCCTACGCCATCATCATTTCTGAAGTCTGAAGCCTTATATCTCGGTCATTTTTCAACCAATTCCCACAATTTTAGTCTCAAATGATAGGAAATATTTAAGATAATACTATTTTAACATAAAACTTTACCAAAAAAAAAATTTGATTACTATCAGTAGTAAGTATTCCAAAATAAGCAATTTGGGGACCTAATCTGCATATATGTGCATAAATAATTAACCCAAAATTAGTGAAACTTATCAGATATGAAATCAACGATCGTTATCCTTGCCATTGATATAAAGGTACTTGTACAAAATATTCCTCTGAATTGATGTTAATTGAGTCCAAGAAAAACCACTTTTCTGCTGAAATAAACTAGGTCACACTACAAAGGCTGAAGAGTTAAAGGAGCATTCAAAAGTTTTCAAATTTTGTTGAATTTCAAGGTGAATATCTTGAAAACCTCGATCGGTACTCCTCCTCTCTTTCTTGGACTAAAACATATCAAGATTAAAGGCTGCTTCAAGTCATCCTTCAACACCCTTAATATAATCATCATCATGGATACACATGTATGCAAACAGACTCAAGTCCCTTCTTAAATTAATTACAAAGTGATTCAAAAATACCTCTTTTTTTCCCTCTTAGCAGTACTGATCAAAACCTGGCAAATAACAAAGTACTTAATTCCATCAATAGAATGAAGTTCTTATACATTTCAATTCAACAGTTTTCCATTACAAAAAAAACAAAAAAACATGAGATATATACCCTTTACCTACTGTAAATGGAAAAATAGAAATATTGCAAGAAAAACGGTATCATTTCACATCTAAAAGAGAACTTCCAAGAGAATTTTTAAGAAATTAATTATGATTGTCCAAAGCAAAGATTCCTCATCTTCACTATGTTCTTCACTGAAGCTTGGAAGTCCTGAGTAATGTGAGTACATCTCCTTGTCACTGTCCTCTGTTAACAGCCAATAGATATCCATTTGAAAAAGAGTTAACTCCTTAAATGGGTGACCATAAACCCCTACAGAGACCGGTCTTTTGGAAGAACTTGGAATATCGACGACCTCATCTCCGTAGGTAGCGGATTGAATGTCATAGTTCTTAAACGTAGGCTTGGAAGTTGAATCTGAAATGTAGATATCTGCGTCGCCTTCCAGCGTTTTAACAACCAGTTGGATAGGACCTTCTTTTGTTAACTTAAAATATGTGAAATTTCCAGCGCCGACTTCACCCTTCAGAGTCTGGAGCAAGATACGGGTCTGTGCAAAGGCCAAGTTGATGAGTAAAAGAAGATTGATGGTGGAATGACACCACCATTTACCGATGTCCATTTTGCTGGTCCTGATTTTAAAAAAAAAGAAATTTCAATCAGGTACTGCTAGTTACTGTACAAGCTGATTTTCATGTTCTAAAAAGGAAAGGTCTTCAGTATTGCTAACTTAAGCATAACAGAAATTACTAGTTGAATATCTCAGGAGGCAAATACTTTGAGTGTGATTGTTTATATCAGAGTGTAAATGACCATTTATTGACTTTTCTAACATATTTGGGATCAATACTGATAACATTTTAAGGCTGCATGTCGCACTGGTTGTTACTTTGTGTTAAACTCTAACTAAATAAGCCATGCAAGCACTTACACAAATGAACTTCTCACAAAAAAATAAAAAATATCTTAACTTAGATATTCATCTGGTAGTGCCTGTTATCGTAATTTAACATATAAGCATTTGAGTTTGTATCAAAATATCCAAATGTGAAGTGTGACATGTAACTCGATAGCAACATTTCAGCATGTTATAAATTATACACATGGCCGCAGGTTTTACAGGGTTCTGCCGCTGCCGGTCGGCGCCGGTCGGACCCGACCAGCACGCTGAATTACCGACCGCCACAATCTGCCTGAGTGACTTTTCCGACCGGCACTTATTTTCGATAGGAACTCCAAAAAACAGCTCCAGAGCCGGAGGGTCGAACATACAAAAACAATCTGTTTGAGACTAGGGGAAATCCAGTTCATAACTGTTCAAAACAGGGCTCAAAATAGACGGGGGCGAAGGACGATTCGCCCTACGAAGTTGAAAATTCGCCCCAGAAAAGAAATCACGAGGGCGAAAAAAAATGCAAATACCGCTAAAATCGCCCTCCACATGTACTGCCCATGTACTGTACAGTCAACGGGCGCCGCACATTTAGAAAGATACAATACTGTGGAATACATCACTGAAAAACCTCTGACTACCAATCCTTTTGTTATAATATAACAGCTTGGTTTCTACGTTCGCTCAGACACCACCTAGCTAGCTAAAAATATATCGGTTCGTCGCGTGATCATTTTCGCACACCCGTGTACTTTTATTTTTTTTCTCCCAGCTAGGTGGGTATCCGGGTAGCCGGAAAAAATTTGTTTTACGTCGTGTATCACGATTATCAAGAAATTACATATTGGATGCTATAATAAATGAATTATATTCTCTACTGACAATGTTTCCATGTTCAAATACGTAGGTGTAAGATAAGGTATAATACCTTACTCAATAATTTCTATTTGCTTTTGTTTCTTTCATAAACTTCATATAATTAACATTACTACTAACATCGCACTGCCGCCGCTGCTTATGCTTGCTCTCCACGTCTATTGGATCAGACCATATAAATATTTAGCTCTTAAATTTAGCTCTTAAACAGTTGTTACTATTACTATCTATTATGCAGGCCCAGGGTTCGCATTAGCCGCGCAATTTGATCGCATTTGGAATAAACGATTAGTAAAAAGCCACTAGCGATTATTATTTTTAGTTATCCCGTATAATCCATAAACATCTCGTAAAATTCCTTGTCAGCCTTTCCTTCTATGGAATAAACCAATGAATAAATAATATCTTCCACATGGTAGCCTAACACCACACTCAGTCAATGGGAAATCTAGCTAAGCCTAACCATCTGTTTATTCGCTGAAATTGTGACGCAGTTATAAGATATCCATGGAATACTTTCGTTATTGCTGTTATTTTCGACCACATGTTAGCCTAACACCACACTAAGTGAAAGGGAAATCTGCCTAACCATCGGTTTGCATTTTTTTTTTTAAATCACACTTTGCGTAGGATTCGGGTAATAAATTACGAACAGGGTAGTTGGGCGGGTACCTTCGTTATTGCTGTTATTGTAATTATGTGATATCCTTTCAATGGACCGATTTCATAGGCCCGATGTTGAATAAATGAGAGAGAATACATAATTCATTATGATTCGTCTTTATTTGGGAGTGGACTCTCACTCACTGTCCATCTAAAATTATCATCTCAGCCTGAATGATTTATTTAATAGGCACCACCGGCTGGTCTGTACTCTGGTGCTCCAGATATTTGTCCTAACTTTTTTCATTAATTATGAAAAATTCCAGACATGAGATCTCATTTCAAAGCTGTCTACATGTGGCTCAGAATACTCGGGAAGGGCCGTTTCCGGCCATCTGGGGGGTTTCCAAAACCCAAAATTTTCGTCTACGCTCCGCGCCAACCGATGGTGGCGCTCCGCTTAGATAGTCCTGCCGGCACTCAATCCACCCTGGGCAGAACCCTGGTTTTAGCCTTCTGCCCTAATCTTTCAAATCATGTAATGCATTGAACACTCTGGGTTTGGGATTTGAACACAAAGGGTGGAAAGTTTGTACAGTACTCTGAACACTGATTGGTTAATAAACTGCCATATGAAAACTGGTGTAATATAAGGCAACCAGGCGTTCCCATCTTCCGGGAACAGTCCCTGGATTTTAGGCACCAGAGACCTTCAGATTAAAAGTGTCCCCTGAAATGTCCCCTGAGTTTATGCACTGTCCAAGGAGTATCACTAAGTGGTAAAAGGCCCTAAATAATGTCAATTTTACCTGTTTTGCAAAACTGGGGGGTGGGTGTTAAAAGCATAAAAAACTACAATTTGGTCAGCAAATTGCTGAAATGGATTCAAGCTTATGAAATATGTCATTCTGCTTGACTGCAAAAAGTTAGGTGGCCTGCTGTATCGTTGCTAGTAATATTTGAAGGTGCGTCAATTACGAGGGTGCGTCAATTACGAAGGCTTTACTAATGTAGAATTTCGCATAATACCTTCAAATATCAACCTATTTTCGACATCTGCTATCAAAAACTGTGTTTTCTTCAAACAACACATGTTGTTATATCAACCAAACAGACCGGGTCTTCAGCTAACGTTAGTAGTTAGTTTTTGCTGAAAACTAATACTAGTAATTAATACTAGCACTAGTGTTAACGCGTGTTTCGTGCATTAGGGACTCACAGAATTTCCTCAATGATAAGTTCTGCCAAGCCTAGGTTCGTGGGTTTTATGTATAATTTAGGCGGAAGGGTCCGCTGGGTTTGGCTATTACATAAGTGCCATGTAAAACGAATAAATGATTACCAAATATCACAAACCAAGCATATGGAGACAAGTATCCAGCTGGAAAACAGAAGATGAAGCAAATAGGGAGTAGACGTGCGGTGTTGGTACTAGCCGTATCATGCGCATATGCATGTTAGAGTGAACCACAGAAGTTTACACATAGAAGTCATGTCGCACCCGCTGACAACATTACACTTTGCAGCGATTTGAAGGGTCACATGCGCCATCTTTACACACCCAAAACATTGACTCGCGCAAAGGGTGCCTCTAGTAACGCGGTTTCGACGAAATCCTGATCTTATCGACAAAATAACTTTCATTTCCACATAAAGAAAGACTTGATGCACCATATTAGAATTTAGTGGACAAAATATAGTAGTTGAAATGAATTACATCTCGGACGGGTGTTAAAGGGAGTGAAGACTCGCCCACAAAGAAACGTCTCATGCCGGTAATCTGACCTAGTTTCCAATGAGGTGTAACAGAAGTGTTAGACACCACCATCGATGCCAGAAAATACACACACAGCTTGCTACCGTCGGTAATTAGACATAGTATACAGTCAATACATACAGCTACGGTCAATACCCACAATACAGTGTACATAGCAACGATGGACATCTCAGCATGGAGTTGTTATGGAATCCCTGATCTCAGGTCCAGATGAAAGATTACAAGGTATCACGTTTCATTACTGTCTGCATTTTGTAGTGACAAGAAGAACACTTCACTTGCAAGCAACGGAAAGTTTTTTTTTCCGGAGGGCGGCACACGGTTTGGGCGAGTCTTCAATTAAAGGCATTGAAGACTCGCCCCAAACCGCGTGCGGCCATCTGAAAAAGTTAACTTTCCGTTGCTTGCAAATGACGTTTTCTTCGTGTCGCTACAAAATGCAGACAATATAGTAATGAAACGTGATACCATGTTATCTTTAGTTGGACCTGAGATGTCCATCCTGTATTGTTTGTACACTGTGCTGTGGGTGTTGACCGCAGCTGTATGTACTGACTGTACACTAGTGTCTAATTACCGATGGTAGCAAGCTGTGTGTGTGTATTTTCTGGGATCGATGGTGGTGCCTAGCACTTCTGTTACACCTCATTCCAAAGTAGGTCAGATTACCGACTTAGACGTTTCTTTTTGCGCGAGTCTTCACACCCTTTAAGCCGTTGTTTACAAGTTGTTCTTACTTTTTCGATAATCCAGGTTTTGCGAACGATCATCCAGTTTTCGCCGATAATCTAGGTTTTCTCTGAAAATCTAGGTTTTTCAACCGATAATCCAAGATTTTCCATCGAATATATCCAAGTTTATCACCGATGTTCCATGTTTTTCAAGCGATAATCCAGGTTGATTGTTGAAAAACCTGGATTATCGAATGAACTTTCATGGAACATCGGCGATAATCATGGGTTTTTTCGACCGATGTACCTGGAATATCGACTTATTGGGCATTTGGCTTGCCGAACACGTACGCATTTACCGTACACTGTGTAAACATTTATCATCTGCAGCGCGCGCGCGCGGGCGTCCGATTTGCTTTGTGTACACGCATTGCAGGACAAAAGTCAAACGCTTTCGTCCTGGTCAGTGAGCTCATACATTCATTTTTGGTACACTGTGGTTTAATGCGTCAATTTAACTCCCCCAAATTCTAGAGTAGCCTACTTTTCTCACTTTCTCGTTCATATGGAAACCGCAAAGGTGTAAATTACGCAAAAGGCCGACCAGAACTGTAGCATGATCATTCATACGGGAGAGCCGTGTTTTGGCAATGTTTTCTGACGGTATTACATGGCTTTTCATTACGCATACATAGTCTGTAGTCAAAGCGTGTGGTTGTAGTTCCATGTTGTCAAGCTTACAGTAATGATCTCATACTATATTTGATACAGCAAACTTGGGATGTTCAGTTCATATGGAAGTGATTCGCATAGCATAGGGACAAAAGATAAGCATAGCATAAGGGCAACAGATGCATCGAACGTTCCACCGCAAAGGCCAGTCGTCCCTGCAACAATATCATACTCCATAGGCTTATAATTAACTGCCCAATTGACACACTAAATCGCCAAAGTAATGTGGACTTTAAAGTCCATGTTGAAGTTTTGACTAGCTAAAACCCTGCCCATCATTGGACAGCTGATACGTTAGTCATTCATGGCACATTCAATTTTCCGTATCATGACAATAACAAATGTTGCCTGAAGTTATCGTTACCTGTAAACAAATCTCTTTATTCCGTAGAGAAACAATCTCGTACGCTGTTCCTGGGAGGCCTAAAGTGGTCTAAAAATGCCTCAGTTAACCCATTTACTTCCAATGTGAACTCTGACTTCCAACCCCCTTCCCCCTCCCCCAAGAAAAAAAAAGATCTTGTTTGATATCATGTCCAAACAAACAAAACAGTCTGTTTCTTTTCGGCTCTTTCCTGATAGAAACAGACTTGAGCGGAGGCCTTCATGGATATATGCCACCTTACACAAACTACATTACGCAATCGCCAAGGGTTACTAGTACACTATACTAGGAAAATATAACACTAGTTTATAGTAACAGTATACTGTACTGCACTAGTGTTATCCATAATTTTCTGTGTTACTGTAGTGTTAGTACTACGTTAGTGCAATCTGCACTGTGAGTTTGAATCGGGTGAAGCATTAACAGAGCTGTTTTTGATGATTTCGAAAAGATACACAGTTTGCTACGTTCCGCGTTTGTATTTGTGCTCATACAGTGTCCTACTTAATGTATTCGTGTTGATAAATGCTTTGCATTACGGTATGTATTGTATGTAACCTAGGCCTATGTCGACTAGCCCTAGGTAGGTGCTAATTAACTCAGGCCTATACTACAGTATAGAAGTATAGTCAGTATTGCGAAGTTCGGAACACTGCGAAGTTCGGACACCCCTAAGAAATACACGATTTCACCATGACAACCTACAGGAAGAGCCAAATTTCACCAAAAAGTACAAAGCTACAGTTATTTTCTCTCCAAAATGACCCATGTGCAAGTAAGTACTGACATATTTGTCAATAAAATGACAGAGATATATGAAGTCTGTTATAATTACTGAAAGAGCAACTGCGCCACCAATTTTATCACCAGCGCCACACTGTGGGACCGAGTGTCCGAACTTCGCAATACTCTAGCAAAGAAATACCAGTTCAACAATCACGAAGAATCTTCTTGGAATACAACGTGAAAACAGTTTGCAGGAAAGAAAGTTTTGCAGTGTATCGTAATATAACACACTTCTCCCACCATATCAAGTATATTTTCAGGTGATTTATACCAGAAGATATAGTTTTAGGGTGTTTAAAGGATTAGGTGTCCAAACTTCGAAGTGTCCATGCTACTTGTACAGAACTGTTTGTTATTATGAGTGCGTAATGAATCCACTGCAGTGACACTCCTTACATAACTTTAATAGTCATTGGAACACAACATCATGAGGATGGTTGTCACCTAGTGACTAGCTATGTGACTTTTTATTAGCTTTTTCGATCATATTTTCAGCTAATTGTGACACATCCTTGAGATGAAACAAATAGTTGATCAATAGCAGTTCATGTAATTTTAGACAAAGTTTTAGACAGGAAATTAAAATACAGCTTGATTGGATCAATTGAGATTGTGATATCTCGAAATGCAAAACATGAAAAGATCCTAACAGGTGGTCAATTGCCTAGGGTTGGCAAAGTTTTCAGTGTAATATACCACAAGTTTCCAATTCAAACTCTTGTAATCAAGTTCCCTGCTAAACAATATGAGACATTAGATGTTAGTTCTGTAAGAAAGACTAATCAGCTTTTTCAGCTCACACCCAACAACTTCTTTGTTTATGGTTGCCTCAGTATCTCCGTTACAATGTTGCAGCTGAATGCTGATTAAGTTCATTTGGTGAAATAAAAAAACAAATTAACGATGGCTGCAATCTTTTTTCCAGTATTTCTTGGTGTTATCGGTGAAAAGTGCTGACCAAACTCAAAATGCTGCTATAAGTTAGATCATAACTTACATGATTGTGATTCTCTCATGTTCAAAACTATTCTTCTTCAAGGTCATGGACTGCAGTGCTACAGTTGTTCTAAAGAAGATGGCAATGAATTTTGCATTGGAACGGATCACATCAGCAGTTGTTCTAGAAACCAGGACCGATGTCTGACACAAACCATTTACTCAGGTAAATCCATTCTCTTGCACTAAAAATTTCAGAAGGATAATCGAAAGCACCGCTAATGCTACATGGCTTCACTGGATCAAACAGCTGTTAGTTTTCACAAAATGAACAAAGTGGTGGTGGTTTCTTGGCTACTGGGCCTAACATTGCCCGCACATTGAGTGTCCTTTCATTTGGGCAGTTCTCACTGCATTATCAAATGCTTTTAATTTGTCCATAATGGTGCTTTGTTGGAAAGATTTATGTTGATGATAATTGAAATCTTTTGGTATTCGAAATGAAATTATCGTCTTGAATAGCCATCAGATCTTGCATTTTGCATATTATAAGGACTTCCCATGATATTAATATCAGTTTTTATTGTAATTTTATGATACTTTGAATCATTGACGATAATTTCTGTTTTGTTTGGGGCTTTCAGAAGAGAGAGGCAAACTGAGAATTGATAAGTACTGTGCCTCACAGGCAGGATGTGAGGCTGCAACTGCTCAGCTGGGGAAGCTTTACTTCTGTGACAAATCCCGTCAGGGATGGGGTTGCCTGACATGCTGCGAGGAGGATCTGTGCAATTTAAGCAAGGCAAGCAGCAGCAGAAAACCATCGGTCCTGTTGGTTGCCATGGGTTTCTACATCGTAAGACAAATGATTTACTGAATCAGCTTACTTATTGTTGCATGCCTTGCATGGATTGAAGGTCACAATCTTCATATTTAATATTCAGATGTTGTCATCACATTTGAATCTGCTGTACAATTCAGGGTAACATATTCACAGCTGTCAAATAAACCTGCTGAAAAGGGGAAAATAGAAACATTTCATCGATTCATTTTGCAGTTTGTAATTATAGGTTATAAGAAATGTCCATTTATCTATGGAACCATTGGAATAGAGGCTGTTGAATTTGAAAAAGCAGGTCACAGAGTGGTGCTAAAAATCTAGTCTATTTATAAGACATTTATAGCAGTAGTACTTAAGGTGATATTTTTAAATGTGCTACCAAACTTCATTCTCTATAGATTATGTCTCCAGTGTGGGCAATCCCTTCATACTTTCCTGCCCTCACCTTACTATAAATTGGACATTATTTTTAATTTGCTGACAGTACACAGTTGTTGAAATAAGACCTTTGCACAGGTTGGCTTCCACAATTCCCACCCTGTTCCCTTGCTTTTCAGGTTGTCTAAAACTTCTAAACTAATGGTATTGCCTGTCAAATCTGTTGGTAACAATCCTATTTTCTTTTCTTTTTTAAAAAGTGGTGGCAGCGTTTGTTCTCATATTTTATGATTAATCACCATTCATATGCAGTTGTGCAATGAAATCTCAACCATGAAAGCTTTAGCTGGACATAAAATGAACATTGAATCTTCCGTGCATGTTTAATGAGGCCATTTTTAAGCTAAATTTGTTAACATATATATATTTATACTTATTGGAATAACCAGTATTTTGATGTATGGGGAAATTTTGATGCATCATAAGTAGCTGATGGTATTAAAAACAGACTCTTTATGTGAAGTTGGGTCAATTTTCTCTGCATAGGTGTTATGCATATATATGTCTTCAAGTTTCCACCTGACAGTACACAAATTTTGTATAAAAAATTCAGTATACAAAATTCAGTATACAAAATTCTATATACAACATTCAGTATACAAATTCTGTGCTATTATAATACCAATTTAATACCAACAATATTTCAATTTTGTTCAACTTTCATATAGGTTTTGAAAGGTTCCTCATACAATTTTTTACATTTGCTGAATATTTCATATGAAAAGTTTTATCTTTCATGGTGCTCAGAGAAGTTTTCTCTCAAGAAAGTGTGTGGGAAATTATACAGTTTGACTGAAATTCCATCAAACAGCAATTACTTAATAAACATAGTCACTAAGTACTACTATAGTGTAGGCACATGGAGAGAATGTGGGAATCTTTTTGGAGGTCAAACTTAACCTCGGCTAACAACACCCTCACAGTAGTCTAATTTGCATATTAACCAGTGCATTGCTAATAGCAAGTGATTAGGCTAATTATTATATATGCTATGTGGTTATTAGTTGGCAACAAGCCAAGACTGTTTTAATTTAGAGTGTTCCGACTGATTACACCACACAACACCTTAGTAAAGTGTGGAACTGAATTAAATG
>KN883912.1:96383-114271 GCA_000934455.1 Apostichopus parvimensis
AATCAGTTCTGATATTTTGTCGGAGTAAGGGAGATTTACTGTTAAGTAGTCTAACTAAAACTCTGTTTAATGTTCTCTAGATAGGACTTGGAAGTACGAGGGAGAGGCGAGGGCAGGGAGGATGGGGCTCCCGGCTTATTTAACAATATATACCCACCTCCATAATACTTTAGTCAATCGTTTATTAAGTGGTACAAAATCTTAGGGATAATTCTGGACTTTGACATTCACGACAGCATAATCATTTAACAAACACCAATGATGAAATTTGCATGTACATTCTCTAGAAAAGGGAAATTGGGACATCGTGCTGAAGTGTTTTACATTAGAAATAATACATTCAAGGTAAATGAATTTACACTGCAATGGGTTTATACTGTCGAATCCTGTGAGTACTTGATCTGGGCCAACACCAAGTAGGAGAGCTTTTAAGGAGAAAAAAAGCCGACCAACCATCATCTTTCCCTTATTGAGATGGAGACAAGAGCCAGATGTTTTAACTTCTAAAATGTTTGAAATAGAAACTTCATCAGGTGAACACTGCAATTCCAAGCACAGATAGGAACAATGTGCGGCTGTTTAACAACGTCAGTCTTTTGAAAAACTAAATATTGTCATCCGTCTACAAACGCAAGAAAATAATCTTCAGGTTTAACCTGTGTGGATTTCCGATCCAACTTTATTGTCATCAAAAGTTATCAAGGTTTTACATTATTTCCCACAATTATGGGAAAATGACACCAGTTACATGATCAAACAGAAAAGATGAAGAGTCTACGAGCTTAAGTCGTACTATTAAAAATGTTAAGATTTAATTCCCCTCAGATAAACGTAATTAAAACCACATGATTACATTCTACTGATGAATACACACAGAACAGCAAAGAAACTAATAACTAGGCCTACATACACACTATGGCCGAGAGATTGCATCAAAACAGGAAAACACAATTTTCAGACTTTTTAATGAAAAATACTGTAGGCAGTCAACTCAATTTCATGGGAAAAGTACAGTGAGCCAACATAATCTTTACAGAAAAATTCCACCAAAAAAAAAAAAATTTGAGACTGCCAGAAAAGATATCACCATTGCTTAAGAGGATAAAGCCAACAATCTCAGGGGTCCCCTTATATCTGAATCATGATCATGTGACCATAAATATCTCTCTTACTTGGTTTTCTCTAATCTTTGTTATGAACAAGACCTGTTCTCTCATTCTCACATACAAACATACTTGGGAAAAAAATTAATCATGAAAGGAACACACTTGGAGAATATCATAAAAACTGAATATTTCATAGAAACAAATATCATCAAAGAAATGCCCCATAAACTGAAGTTTGAAATGGGGAGTGGGGGGGGGGGTGGACTACCCAATGCATGGGGATTGTGACTATGCCACACATATAAGAAAGATGATGCATATGCAAATGTCCAAATGAGGCTTTAAGACTCAACAAACCACTGCTAACCTAAATGATAAGATGAAAGTTTATATCCTTCAGTCAGATAAACCCACTTCCCCTTAACCAGTTCCACAAACATATCAAATTTTCTTCTTGGTCAAATTCATACAAATACCAAATTAAGTTTTTTTGGTTGCCTTAAGTGATTTTGAAACAGGTAATATGACATGTGCATGTAAATTTCAAATGTCTCGTATTAGTTACTGTAATATGTTGGTGGTAACTATGAACTCCCAACCACAGGAAATCTTGAACACATGATTTTATTACAGCTACAAACTTCACACATCGGGCTATGTATTTATGTGTGACCTACATGGTGCACTCCTAGCCACGGGGACCTCAAACACATGCTTTCATTTTAAGTTATACATGGGGTTATCTATTTATATGTGTGACTTACATGGAGCACTAGTGAACTCCCAGCCTTGGGGACCTCAAACACATGAATTCATTACAGCTACACACTTCACAAGTGGGGTCATATATGTAAATGTGTGACATACAGTGTGCACTAGTGAACTCCCAGGGACCTGAAACACATGTTAATACAACACTTGAAAAAGAGACAATTTATTAGTAAAGAGCACATACATGTAAAAAGAGGTTAATTTAATTTAATATAAAATGGTCAGTATTCCAAAGATGGCAGAAATTGCTTTAAAAAAGATTCTAGTAACAATTTTATCATTAGCAGCATTACTATTTTTAATGCCAGGTTCATGCCCCTTACCTACAATGTTGATACTATCTACTGTACAAAAAGGAAGAAATATTAGTTTTACTAAACTGCAGCACATTCACATACTGTAGGAACATAATCCCTATTTCAAGTTATCATATATGAACACTGTTGATGAAAATGAACTAATTAGGAATTAAGATAATTAACTACTGCACACTATTAAGGAAAACAAATGATGACATCATATTACACCAAAGCCTTCTTGAAAAACCCATCCCTCACCTCTTCCCCCCCCCCACCCACCCTCCATCACTCCCACTCCTATCTCCATGTCTTAATGCTCACTCAACACTATCAGTTAGCATATGGAGCAAATGAGGAATTTTGAAGGTAAAAGTTGTGACATGGGAAATTAAGTCATTTCTCTATCTATCGTCAGAATATGAAACTAGTTTTATTTGCCTCATGCCATTATTCCGACTTTGATTAAACCTTTCCATTCCATTTCATAAATTATGCACATTCACACACACACATACATTTCATACACACAAATGGTCAAAACTCCCCACAAGTGGAGATTTAACGTTCCTCGAAGAGTGATGTTTTGGTTTATTGTCATTGATAGCAGGTAGAAAAATGAGTAGGATCTTAGAGAGGCCAACAATTGGTTGAATATTTCAGGTAACAAAACAGCTTAAAAATACTTTAAAAAGTGAAAATAAAGCCAAAAATGAGGATGAAATATGAAACAGGAAAATACGTACTAGGCCTTCAATGACATGATTAATACTTTTGTTGGACATCAAATTAAATATTCGTCAACATACAATGGAGCCCATTTTCCGGGCTTAAGAAAAATGCAAATGGTTTATTTTGTTGTTGTGGGTATGATCAAATGAATTTACACTTAGATTGCACAAGATTATCTTTTAAGTTAAGAATACTATTCTTAGTTGTTCAGAGGGTGGCTATAAAAATAAGGCAAAAAATATTAGCATTGTGTGCATGTCAATTTGCACAGAACAATTACACTCATCAATTGATGTTCAATTTATTTTTCAACTTCCTTGGGTTTTCTTTAAAAATAACTAAAACAGAAAAGAGAAATAATAATATACTAAAAATACTACACTTGCAAGCAAAGAGAACTAAAAGTTGACCCCTCCTCCAAGCCCCAAACCCCCCTCCCCCAACTCTTTTTTTCTCTTTTGTGTAAGTAGCTAAAGCAAAAGCCAAGGATCCACCAGGTTTAATAGCGGAATGTGCAAATAACGAACACAAACGTAACAGGTAAAATTATTAACAAATTTTGAAAGGGAAATAAAAGTTTTTCTTTTAATCTTTAATATAACAGTTATTAGTAAACATTTGCAGAAAAGCATTTTCACTAAATTGCCTTAAAACTTCTGGTTGTAAATCTCAACAGAAAACCATTTTCTTTCTCTTCTATTTGTTTTTGAGGTATTATTCAAAACCCAATTAAATTTCTGGCAGGAAAAAGGTGTACATGGGAATATAATGACATGCATGAATGATTATGAAAACGACCGAAACATTGTAAAATCGCATATTTTAAGAAAACACGCTCTCTTTAATGCTAAAAACATTCCTGATCAACATAGTTTCTCACAGGCAAGGCCCCAATTTTCATCAAATCCTGAAAAAATTGGTAATTATGGTTGAAATTCTGGGATGAAAATGAAACAATGGATCATCCTTAGCTCATAGACTGAACATGCTTTTATTTCAGATAATTGCTAACATTAAAACAGATTCATCTCACCACCCCAACTCCTCTTCTCCTGTTTTGGCTACAAAGTTACAAAGTAATTAGCAAACTACATACCATGAAAAATATCTGTTACATACTAAATACAACTGTCTGCACAAGGGATCATTTATCCCTTATGGACTAATCACAACTCTTTGCAAAAGGGATCATTTAACCCTTATGTACTAAATACAACTCTTTGCACAAGGGATCATTTATCCCTTATGAACTAATCACAATTCTTTGCACAAGGGATCATTTATCCCTTATGTACTAAATACAACTCTTTGCACAAGGGATCATTTATCCCTTATGAACTAATCACAACTCTTTGCACAAGGGATCATTTATCCCTTATGTACTAAATACAACTGTCTGCACAAGGGATCATTTATCAATTATGAACTAATCACAACTGTCTGCACAAGGGATCATTTATCCCTAATGTACTAAATACAACTGTCTTCACACAGGATCATTTATCCCTTATGAACTAATCACAATTGTCTGCACAAGGAATCATGTATCCCTTATAAACTAATCACAACTGTCTGCACAAAGGATCATTTATCCCTATTGTACTATATACAACTTTCTGCACAAGGGATCATTTATCCCTTACATACCTCCTACAATAGTCTACTTTGTACTCTGGTTCCCATTTTGAGCTATTCAACTGTTCATTCTAACAATTGCAACATGTTTCAGACTACATCTGTAATTCAACAAAAGGGACAGTCCTGCAACTCAGTAAGGTCTAAATTGCAAAAAACACAACAAAATCACTAGCTCTGATGAAATTAGTTTGACACAAACTTGACTGTTCACTTGAAAAGGGAAGAAAATACATCCAGTAATTTAAACACGTGGATCGAAGACATTCACACAAATAGTTTTCCATCACAAGGAGAAAAGAGAGAAAGAATCCACCCTCCCCACCCCCCCCCAAGAAAAAAAAAGAACAACACCTAAGTAAAACTTTAAAAAGTTGACAAATTACTTTTCTCTCATCCACATGCCTCATATCAAAATATGGCGCTAACATGCCGTCACCACAAAAAAATTTAAACCGAAGTACCACCCATTTAGTTGACTTGAAAAACCCACCCTTATTCAATCTATGTACAATTCTATTCACATCAAATTACAAGGAGGGGCAGCGCCTTGCCTACTGGATCTTGTTCGTGACTTTAATGTTCCTCTTGGTTAAACTGCAGCAGATACCTTAGACGTACTTGGGAATCCTTCTGCACGACGTACTCGTTGAATTCCAGGCTGCTCTTACCCTGAATCAGCTTCCCCATCGATATCACAACACCTGAAAGTTTTTACAACAAAAGTATTGCAAATCGAGAATAAGCTTCTTCTTACAAACGTACATGCAACGATGGAAATTTTCTTCAAGAGCCAAAACAAAAAAACAAATTAAACAAAAAAGAACATATCGGTCGTAATTAATAAATGTTAAGATGGGGAGAAGGGGGGGGGGGTTGGATGGAACGAGAAATTAGCAAGTATTCTGTCAATGGGGCAATTCGATCGAAAAAAAAAATATTCTTATGTAACACTATACATAACTGTGTAAAAGGTGTACCTAAGAAGTGAATTTTGTTTATGTTTTTTTCTTTTTCTTACTTTTATTTTATTTTATTTTTTTTCAATATATTTTAGAACCATTACTCATATCTGTTTATCACAACCAAGTCAAGATTGTGATAAGATGAAGAAACATTAATTTTTGCCTGTGTGCTCATTGCAATAATAAAAATCCACTCTAGTGCATTTTGGATTGTACAAACTACAGGGCCAAACCAGTGTCCAATCAGTTGCTTGCAACAACCAGTCTATCGATTTCTGGACTTAACATAGGTAGAACATAGGTAGAAGTTGCTAGTACAAACTAATGGGCCAAACCAATTTACACATCAGGAGATTTCAACATCCACTCTAACGGTTTGTAGATTTCTGTTTAGGTAGAAATTTGTCCCTTGTACAACTGAGGGGCTTAAAAACATGTTACATCCAGGTAACTACTACATGCCACCTATGAATATTATCTGTATAAGCTACTACTAGGTCTTTTACAAGACAATTGCTTTGTTTTCAAAGTTATTATATCATATTTGAAATAAGCACTTACCAGATGGCAACCTGAGGTCAAACCGTGGATCAGGGTACAGACTCCCCTCCCCTTTAATGTGATGCAAACCTTCTGTAAGACCGTCTCCTGGTTTCTCAGGAATGTGTTCCTTGCCAAGGGAAACCTAAATATCAAATAAGAAAAACAAGGATAGACAAAGTTTAGACAAAAGTTTAGACATGGACATCAATTTGACCAAAGCTGTTATATAATTATGTGCTGCTTTACAAGGTCCAAAGAAGAAAAGATGTTCTTCACAAATTGGCTGTTCTCCTTCATTGCTAGGCAGAGAATAATTTTGTGTCCAAATCATATTTAGCAGTTCTTTGTCGTTCATCACCTTTTTAATTTTTATATCTTAAATTGCAGAAAATGGTCGATCTGTATATAAAAAAGTGACATATGAGAGAGCGTTGTGGTCAAGTGGTTGAGGCAGTGGACTCGTGATCTAAGGTATGCAGGTTCTAGTCCTGGTCATTACCTTGTGTCCTTGGGCAAGGCACTTTATCTCCATTGCCTCTCTCCATCCAAGTGTATAAATGGGGACCTATGAGATAAAACTGTCAGCTGGGCGCTGTTTAGGCGCTGTTTAGCTGTTGCCATGTGGAGGGATTGTCTCTATGTTTGACAGGTTATCGTTGACCAGGGTAATATTGTGATGCACCTTGAGCACCCTTATTGGTGGATATGTCTGCGCTTTATAAATCCTCAATATTATTACTATTATTATTATATACACCATTACATTTGGGGAAGTGGCAAACTGCTTATTCTCTTTTGCTGTGCTATATCAAGTAAATGATAATTCCATGAAGAGTAGTGCAGACTTTACTGTCCAACGGTTCTACTTGTGATCTTCCACACAACTAGTAATCAGTGAAATTCTCTCCAGAGATCGTGTAAAGTAATATTTCTATGTTAAATATTGTGCGTTAAATACTGTGCGTTAAATACTGTGCATTTGTCTGGTAACCAATAGGTAATGTGTCAGTTGAGATTTTGACATTTTTACTTACCTCACATAGCAGCATAAATTTGACTTTAGATGTCTTCTGGTAGGCATCACAATACTGTAAACCTCTGCTGAATGTGTCGGACAAACGAATTCCCTGGAATAAGGAAAGCACACAGAAGCTTGTATCGGTCTTATACGATATACAGGGCGTGAAAGCACAACACAAGGAGGCTCCACTTAAATATTCATTAGACGAGACAACCTTCCTGGGATTAATGAAAGGCCCCAACATAATGCATGTAGAGGTGACTTCTCACACAGTGACGTATGATTAACAACTAAGTTACCTCTCCCAACATGACACATGTGGAGGTAAAGTCTGACACAGTAAGCTATGATAATTAATTGAAAAACTTGCCTCTCCAAACATGTTTACCTGGGGAGGTAACTTACATAGCAACTATCATCATGATAAATTTACCTCTCCCAACATAATGCCTGCAGAGGTAACTTCTCTCACAGTGACCTATGATTAAGAACTAAGGAAGTTACCTCTCCCAACATAATGCCTGCAGAGGTAACTTCTTACACAGTGAACTATCATCAAAAAACAAGAAATTTACCTCTCCCAACATGATGCCGGTGGAGGTGACTTCTGATGGCGACCTGACCAGACCTCTTTTCAGCGTACTGAGTAGGTGGCCAGCTTTCATTCCGTGCCAGAGAAGTTTGTGATTACCTAGGTTTAGTGAATTAAGACGTTCTTGTTCTCCACGTCGTGTCAGTTTATAAATGGCCTCGACATTGACACTCCTGTAGACGTCTGTGAAGTGATGTACAATGGACAAGTGATATTCATCAGCAATTACTACTTCCTGGCCACTCTCTAACGATTCAATACATTCATTCTGATCCTTTGTTTGTACAGTAAAGGTGGCAAAAAAATCTTTTGAAATAAGAAATGTTTTGTCTTTAAACTCTTTCAAGTAACACATTCCAGCAGCTAACAGTGTACTTACATCCTGACTGCTAGCTGTTACAAAATATTACAAAAACTTAAAACCAAAGAGAGAAAAAAACCTGACAACAAGCTGCTAACCTACTGCTAAATTCCTGTGGAGGTTCAATGTGTAAAAGTAAATAAATTTCTATCCTAGCGTTGTGGGCTTTGTCTGCCTTGGAAGAAGAAAGATGAAGCAAGATATAGAAACTTCAGGCTCTCAATTAACTTGTATACATAAAACAAATACTTGACTGAATCTGATGGTCAACGATTGTCCTTCCTCTTATCTGACTAGCCAGCTAAGGAGGATTATTGAGGAAGAATGGCTTTGTACATCAATTGACAGGGTTAACAATAGTAACCAAGATTGGTTACTATCTTGGTGTGTCAAGATTACAGTACACTCTGGTGTACAGCCTCCAAACTACTTGACGGTAAAATAATATATAGTACCAGTCCGACAATTTCACAATTTGCTGAACTTGATAGAAGAAGGGAAAAAGAAAAAAGGCCTCAAACATCTGCCTGCTAAAGTCAATTTTCTACTGACATTATTTTTGAATTAATACAAATTAAGCAAAATATCTCTACTGGTAGGAAAAAAATGTCAGTATCCTTTAGTACCTACTGGCAAATGGCAAAATCCAGTCATTTTATTAGCTAGTAAACAGCCTAACTTTCGAGGCCTGGAATTACTAACAAATCCTTCTTCCATTTCCTTCCACATTTTGTTTTGACAGGGAATTGTAATAAAAATAAATATTCCTTTAAATATCCTGACACCCTCATGGCTAAACCTGGAAACATCCTTTCTCCCTGACGTTCTTCTCCCCAATCAACCCTGTCCTCACATCCCTCTGACCTTCTTCTCCCCAATCAATCCTGTCCTCACACCCCTCTGACCTTCTTCTCCCCAATCAACCCCGTCCTCACACCCCTCTGACCTTCTTCTCCCCAATCAACCCCGTCCTCACACCCCTCTGACCTTCTTCTCCCCAATCAACCCCGTCCTCACACCCCTCTGACCTTCTCCTCCCCAATCAACCCCGTCCTCACACCCCTCTTGCCCATCTTCTCCCCAATCAACCCCGTTCTCACATCCCTCTGACCTTCTCCCCAATCAACCCCGTCCTCACACCCCTCTTGCCCTTCTTCTCCCCCGTCAACCCCATCCTCACACCCCTCTTGCCCATCTTCTCCCCAATCAACCCTGTCCTCACATCCCTCTGACCTTCTTCTCCCAATCAACCCCATCCTCACACCCCTCTGACCTTCTTCTCCCAATCAACCCCATCCTCACACCCCTCTGACCTTCTTCCCCCCAATCAACCCCGTCCTCACACCCCTCTGACCTTCTTCTCCCCCAATCAACCCCGTCCTCACACCCTCTTGCCCCTACCCAAAGAAATCTACTCTCACCTCTGCCACTACTTGCAATCTGCTGGAGGATGAGTTGGGCTTCCTCACTATTCCTCTCCAGAGAGTCCATCTTGCATTCTAGAGCTCCAAATGTGTAATCTAAGATGTTAACATCTGTACAAGAGAAAAACAAACAAAACAATACAAAACTGTACTATGTCTCAATTCCTCTGTTTTCTACATTTGATGGGTAAACCAAAATGCAACAATGTTTGTACGTGTTACCAGTCGATACCATGTGAGATTTTCTTCTGCCTTTCCAGAATTTGTTTCACTCTAATTTTCACAATTCACAAAAAAAACTTCTCCTTAGTATATCTTCCCTGCCTGCCTGGTTAGTAACTGAAACACCAACAACAACAACACCAACAGCCCAGGACTGTCTAATTTACCAACAGCCCAGGACTGTCTAATTTACCAACAGCCCAGGACTGTCTAATTTACCTTTACAGTGGTATGTGGCACCGAGGAGTATTTTCCCTGTGAGTTCCAACGCTAGTAATGTTTCAATGACTCTCTCTGCTTGTTGAAGGTTTACCATAGTGTGAAGCGGCAGCATTTCACTGGGATTGAACTCTGAGTATGGAATTAACTGGTAGTAATCCATCGTAAGATCAGAAACCTAGAGAAACGAAAAGCAACAGAAATAGCAGTGATTTAATAAATACATTAAGGCCTCCTCACTTTGAAAAAGTGAAATGGTCACCTTGGTAACCTTGCAAAGAGTGTTTGGTCACATATCTCATCAACAAATTAAGTCAAGCCAGACATTCAACATATCAAACAACATTTGGTCTGTCCCTCTCAAAACCCAGTTGAGTACAGAGTTGTGTACATGATCTTTGATCATATTCATTGTACAGATTTACGTCTAGGATATTGAGTTGAGCTCAACTTCTAGCGTTGTGTGTAAAACATTCACTTGATTCACCATTTTATAATCCTCAAGGGAGTTTATTAATAACTACCTTCTCCATAATATCTTGCATCTTGGCATTCTTTTTCCTAAGTTCTTCCAATCCATTTGTCTCCTCCCTCTTGAAATCTGTCAACAGACCTCTGCAAAAAAAAAACAAGACAGAAATATTGTTACAAATCAGTTTTGTAAAACTGGGAAAGTGGTTCTCTTGCAAACCCCCAATAACTTTTAGCATCTGAAATAGGTGCAGTCTCTAATCTAGTCTAAAACTGAAGTATAACATCAGTCAAGTATAAAACTAAACTACAACATTGAACCCATGACAAAACTCCTGTACAACACCCAACCCAGTAAAACACCCAACCCAGTAAAAACACACCTCAAGTACAACACCCAATCCAGTACAACACTCAAGTACAACACCAAGCCTGTAAAACACCCAATCTAAACAAAACTCAAGAACAACACTCAGTCCACTACAACACCCATTCAAGTGCAGTAGCACAGCACCCCACCCAGTTTATGGCTTGATCAAGTGCAACAACCAATTAAGCATGGTCAATGATACAAAATACTAGCTGATTAATACCAATTAAGCATGGTGAATGATATTACATACTCGCTGATTAATACCATTTTAGGCTTTTCTTGTTTTTCTCTAATGATGTATTGAGTATGTATGAGCTGACTTCATGTACTTTCAATTGCAACTAAATAACCCCACAAACGGTAAAAGAAACTGGTTATGATGCATAACCATATTCTATATTAGGCCAGATTTACCAGATCGGATTATCAGATTACCAGATTATCAGTTGCAATGTCCCCTACGAACTTCTCACCTTAAAGAGTGTAATTACCTGCCCTTTTATCTCCTAGAGTAAAATGGCAATGAAAGCCCCAATTCTCATATACAGAAAAGGTTAGGCTCCATACCTCTGCTTTAAAACTGTAGTAGGTCTAAACTGTAAGTGTTTATTTTGAAAGGCAATTGACATTGACAAGATTTTTAAACAACCGTTGTATTTTAATACATTGACACAACTAACGAATAATGCAGTGTTTTGTTCACATGTGTTAATGGCTAGGTAAATTACAATGCAAATACACAACTCAGTTTCGTCAGCTACTTCAAGAATGACGTTGTCTTCGTTTCCAACTCAAACACTGTTTACCTTATAGCTTCCAGTTTCCCTTTTGCTTTCGAAAGGACGTCTTCGTCAAGTCTTCCAAATGGCATTGCTTTCATGTCAATTTCACAACACCTCTGAACATCCTCCAAAGGTTCCAGTTGCGTCTGTAGAAAGACAATCCAGTAACATTGAGATATTACTTCATTACACAGAATTCTTTCAGACACAGATGCACACAAGAAAACATGACAAAGCTTTAAAATAAAAAAATATCAGATTCCACCTAACTTAGTTGTTTGATTGGTTGTTCGATAACTATTGCTCTGGTGTTCTCGTATTTGTAACTCTGAATTCATCACTTACATTGCCGCACACAAAACTTCAACTTTAACAAGAAAAGCTGCTTTCTAGTCACATTTGATGATTCAAATCATTTCAACATTATTCACAGTGTAATTTGAGCCTCTTGGTATTTGGAAGACATTAAGACACCGTGTTTCTGTCTCGTCTTTAGACTGATACATGGATAAAGTTTTCACCAATTATCTGGCTTTGAATTCTTTAATTTAAAAAAAGACCTAGACAAGGTAAGTATTATTAATAATCCTTTATCTACTCTGTAGTAAGATTAGAAAATGCAGTTTACTCAGCAAACTTAACCACCCCCCCTCCTCCTACTTTAATCGGAGTAGTACTTACAGCCTCTGTCATTAAGGCCTTCAAAGACTGTGATAACTTGGATGGAGGGCAGAGGGAAATATCAAACGATAGCTTGCTTCTCTTGGAGCGAGGAACTTGGAAAACGAGTAACTTAAATTTGCCTCTGATGGGTTTAAATCTGGAAAGAAAAAAACAAAGATTTAAAAAATAATTCAAATTTGTTTTCACTTCCTCGTCCAACATGCACAGGGAAAGATGTCTGAAAAAACAGCGACACACATCTTTTATTTTAAAAGTTAAAGGGCAAAGGAAAATGACAATCACAAACATTTCAAATAATTCCAAGCAAATTCAAGTATTTTTGCCTATTTTTCCTCCTACATTTCCTGTTTGCCAAGAGTGGCTGTGGACCCGAAAAACTTTCTTTCAAAGTCTTTGCCTCCTGGCAGCATCAGACCATTCCATAAATGTATAACTTTCTACTTACTCTTTGTATTGTGACCATGCATTTCCAGTTTTGATCTTGAAAATCTTTTTAAACTCCTCCGTGGCTGAGGCATCAGAGGTATACGGTGTGCACTGATGTTGACCAACGCATCCGACTCGGCCGGATTTTGTGAACAGCAAGAAGACTTCCTTTCCTTTCTCTCTCTGGAGTATGATCTGAGTTGGAAAAAAAATGTAGGTTAAGATTGAATCAAACATATGAATGAGGTGAGACCAATAGCTTATTAAGGATTAGTCATGAGTTTATCATCAGTTTCTGTTTTTTGTTGTTAGCCCTACTTGCATCGGTCGATAATGATTATAAATCCAAACTAAGCATAGCTGCGTCCCTAAAGTCTTCACCAGTTTTAAAGAGTGAAGCCAACATTTATTCAATCCAGTTCCAAATTTCTACTTTAAAGTGAGCTGTTATCTATTAAAAATGATTGCTATATGCGATGTTAATGACATATCAAATGTAATTGGACGAGAAATGCTCACACGGTAATAGATGCGATAGTCTAAACCTGTGAACAATATCCTCAGAATAATAACAAACTCTGCCAACCCAGAAGCCATCATATCAAATGTCTAGAAACTTTTAACATTGAGGTTATTTCATGCCATATGGAATGCCTAGAATCTAAATCAACTAACCTGCATTTTGTAGTAGAGGTTCATGCTGTATGTTCCTTGTTTTACATCAACTACAGTCAGATAAACACTGTATGGAATGTCAAGAAACTGAATCAACTAACCTGCATTTTGTAGTAGAGGTTCATGCCGTATGTGCCTTGTTTCACATCAACTACAGTCAGATAAACACTGTATGGAATGTTTTGTTCCTTGTCCTTCAAAACCTCACTTCAAAGCAAACGGAAAAACAAACAAACAAAACAAAACTTGAGATATTATAGATACAGTTTAAAAGACATAATTGTTTTTCTTTTTTTTTCTGTAATCAAAAGAGATGAAGCTGTTCTCTCAGGATGATGTTGAGTTTTGCTTTCTTGTTCTCTCACTTGTACATCGCAAATGATTTTCTACCTCAAACCAGATGAGACTCTCAATTATTGGAGAGTGTGTGATCATACCAGGTTTCTGATTGGTTGGTGGTATTTACATTTAAACACCACAAGGACTGAGTCGGGTTCCCGGGTCCCCGGCCGAACATTCGGGTACCCTAATCGAAAACGCACAAAACAGGTACCCGTTTTCAAGTTTTAGTCATTCTAAATGATTCCTTTTCGCATGTGGATAACATCACTCACCACCAAAAGACGAAAATATTATACAGGTGAAAACTACTCAAAATTGGAACCTTAATTCCATCGCAACAGTGTACGTAAAATACTACATTCCCTCTCAATACATTAGACTTACCTTCCCTCAGTGCATCCTGAATCAGGGTCCACCTCTGCTTCTCGGCCACTGGCTGATGATAAAGCTGAATCACCAACCTCCTGAGCTTTTAACCTCTCCAACATCTTACCAGCATCTGCTTTAATGTCAAACCTATGAGTAGGAGGCTCCACTTCCTGACAGACCGGTACCAGTGGAAGTGGTACCTAACAACAAGAAACAACAAGCCCATATTGAATCATGTTGCCCTCAAATAAACTTCAAGAATATTGTTTTCAAACTCAGACAGCATTATGAGTTGCTTCTAGAAGCTGGGTCAAACCCTTAGAAATCTACTTTTTAAGGTCTATGTATAGCTCTCACCTCTCCTGAAATATTCAGCACCTTATGCAAGCCCTTCAACAGCTTCTCGAGATGTAACTCTTTGGCATAGTCTAACACAGTCTTTCCATTGGAATCCTTCGAGTCCAGAGGAACTTTACACTTGGCGAAGAATGCGAGGATCTCCTCATTCTCGTAAGTACCGTATTTGCAAGTGTTGACCATGTAATGTACGGCGCATCGGCCGTACTTGTCGACGGCGGTCACGGCAATCTTTTGTGGGAAATCATCGTCTGTGGAAAAGAGAGAGAGAAAGGTAATTAAGAGATCATTTGACACTAATTAAAATAAAATAAAACTGTTACCCTTCCCTTAATCCTTTCTTTGTCCCTCCACTGTTTATCTCCTACCTCTCCTCTTCCCCTGTTGGTTTCTTTCTTTCTTCTCTCCATCCCTTGTCTACTAATCCCCTTACATCTACCACTTTGTGTTCACCATGCTTATTAACCTGTCTGTGTTCTGTGCGTGTTTTTGTCCCTTCTGTTACTGTTACTTGTCATTCAGCCTTTGAAGAAGATCCTGCTAGGATCGAAACGTCAGGCCAACTTACTTTTACACATTGACACTAATTAAGCAGATTATAAATGTAATACCTAAAGACAAATCATGAGCAAGATTCCCGTGGGTCTTCCTTGTATGAGAGATACTGTTCAAGTTTTACCATATTTACCACATGAATTAAACTTGTCTTCCAAAACTGCTAAACAAAAACTATTGCTTACTAAATGTTGGAGATCCTTCAGTCAGATCAAAAGTTCTTTTCAAAATCAAAACAAACAACAAGGATTGAATATCATGAGCAAAAAGAATTTTTTTAAATAATTGTAAACATTTGCCCTGGAAAGGATCATTTCTTCTCTATTGTCAATATTTATCTAAGTCAATACTTCACCAAACAAACAAAAAAGAAAATTACATTAATAAAAGAGTTTGATTTGAATCAGCTTGGGTAAGTTTGTAACATAAAAACAAATAAGAAAAAGAATAAGTAAACAGAAACATACAAACTTATCAAGATAATGAAAGAACGAAATAGAAAACATAAAACTATTGAACTGTTAAATATAATTGAAATTATGAGGAAAAACAACTCTCAGAAATAATTGATAGCGGTAAATATAACAGCTCCACCACTTACACAACTCAGCGTCCACGTCCATCTTCTCTGTAGCGCCCTCTTCTGACATATCGGCAGAATTACCTCCTGATGTGGTTTCTGAAGAATTTAAGGAAAGTTTGTCAGAGAAAAATTGCAAGAAAAGCAATCAAACCAGCACCGAAAAGAGCACAAATTCATAGTATTCCAGTTTTTTTGGGAATATAAATGTTTTTGTTATTTAAATATCTTTTAGTCCACAGTTACCAGACATTTTCGTGCATGGAATTGCAGATATCGATGAATACTTTCCATCGAAATGGCATTCCCTATTCTTATTGTTTCTTTTCTAAGATGGAAGTGTGAGAAAACTTCTCACAAAGTGAACTGTTTATATCACAAATTAATCTCCAGCTGCCATCAAATCCACAAATAACAAGAAAATACATCTCTGTCATTCAAGATGAACAACACTGTAGCTGCTTACTGATCTTAGGGGATACTTTTGGTTCCCTTCTCTCGAATGGTCAAGGCTCATCCTACCGTTTCATTAAGAGATGAACAATGATAAAAGGTACATACATGTCTCTGGATTAGGGGATACTTCAGGGTTTTGGGTTCCCCAACCACCTTCCCCTTGAATGGTTTAGGCTTTTCTCATTTTCATCTTCATTTAGATGAACATGGACAAGATTACTCACTCATCTCTGGCTTGGGGGAAACTTTGGTTTCCTTCCTCTTCGCTGGTATCGGCTCATCCTTCTCATGCAGACCGAATAAGAGCTTGATGATTCCAAGATCATTCTAATACAAACAAAGGAAACAGAAACTCAAGAATTGATGTGGATAGAAAGGAGAGAGAAATTTACAAGGTACTGTATGATCTTACTGGTAATCACAAGAATAAATAGATTTATCCACTGTTCTTACATCGGTTTGAAGGGGAAGTGGAAAGGGGGAGGGGGAAGGAGGAAGAGGAGAGAAGGAGGAAGGGGAGGGTTATATTCAAGATTTAAAAAAAAAACATTTAAAACATGAATTATTGGTGATATAGCATACTCTAGCACTAGCAGAAAGGTTAGGCACCCAAAAATATAACCTGTTATTGAAGTCCACAAAATTTGCTCCTGGGAAAACGAAAGTTAGTCATAAATTGCACTGGGTTTGCAAAGAATGAAATAGGTGTTGGCTTGAAAGTGGTCTATTATTTGCTAATTAGGGTCAGCTAAATAATTTGTAGCTAAAGTCCGCACACATCTCATACTTTGACTGAGCAGTATTAAGATATGTTTGAATAATTACATGACTTGGTCAGAATAATTTATATCTAAAAATAATAAGTCAAACCTCAACACAACATTGCCAGCTTTAAGGACGACCTTAAGTCTTCAAATGTACTCGTCCAATGGTAGTATCAAGTCTTATTTACCAGGCCATATTGTCACACAGTGTACTAGAGCACCTGTCTTTGCTTGGATCCACCAACAGTATTTCTTAGTCAATTAATGAGTCCATTTGGAAAGCACGCTCTCGACTAAAAAATAGTCAATGACTCAATTGCATCTTAAAACTGCATACCATTTTGACGGCATGCATAAGAGGAGTGACCTTGTCCGGATCTGCAAAGTTTGGGTCAGCCCCAAGGTCCAGGAGGAGCTTGACCATTGATTTATCCCTGGCCAGGATGGCCCCGATCAGAGGGCTGAACTGGCCGATGGGTCCATCCCAGAATAAATAGAAGTCATCTGGATCCATTTCTGGCTCCTGAAGTATCAGGTCTCTTCGGGGCAGAGGCATATTTTGATCCAAGGTCACACCACATTCCAAAAGAAATCTACATAAAAAATAACAAGAAAGAAATCATGATGGGTGTGATGAGGATACTGTTTCACATCCCTGAAAAGTGTGGAAGAGAAAATAAATTATCAGCCAGAACAGGATTCATGGCCGGTGACCTCAGATTCATTGGTGCCTGTTTTCCCGACATGAATGGTTCAAATTCAAGCCTAAACTTATTTGCTCTTTCAAATTTTTCCTTCCATGTTTTTCCACGTAGACTTCAGTTGTTGAATTACTTAATACATCTGTGGTACTGGCAGGTACTTCAGTAAAATGCTGATATTGTTATTAGTTTGCTAATTACGTACGTCATCTTACTAACAATACATAAACCTGTCTAATTGCATGTCATGTATCTATCTGTACATCAGTCTACGTTCTTCACCCAAGAAGTTAAACAACTTTGTTACAACAATATAGCTAGGAGAGAGCAACCTGGGAAAGCAAGGAGATGGGGGGGGGGGGGGGGTGTACTTACTGTATTGTAGAATTTCAATGTTTAATTAATATTATCATCAGTAAACTTTAGATGTAATCAATATCTGATGCTACTCTGTCTCTCAACTAAA
>KN883912.1:124241-138846 GCA_000934455.1 Apostichopus parvimensis
AAAAGTGGGAAGAAAAGTCAAAGCTTAAAAGAACTTACCTCTGAAACTTTAGATTAAAATCATCTTATTTTTTTATTTATAATATTAAGAAAGTTGCATTTTGTGGTGGAAAGATAAATGGCAAATACTGAAAGAAGCCCGTCACATTCTCATCTCAATTTTAAAGAGACTGGTCTGGTTGCATTATCATATTCCACATATTTGATTCAAAGCAACCAAAATAGTTCTAGGACATGTAAATTGTATAAAGTTTTCTTCTTTTTCCCCTTTCTTTCCCCTTTTTCAAATGATGTTGAATCTAGTACTTGGGCATTTATTAAAAATATAGCAGTAGCAATAAAGTCTCTGTTCAACACAATATAACAACACTAATTTTACTGCTATTTTATATCACCAAATGTGATCCTAACCACCCCCTGGGAAAGCTTCCACCAACCATAGGAAAAGGAAAACGGATATTAAATCAAATTTAAGGCCAAGAATGGAGTCCTAGCCACGATGTAATTAACAATCGGTTTTACAGAGAATATATTTATTCTTACTTTATATTTTAAATTTTTCCTTGTTACCAGGGCATTTTGCATGATTATAGAGCCATGGCTTGGTAGAACTTACCATCTCACAGAGGAAATCAAACATCTCAATCTGACTTGTATCTTTGATACCTCTGCTCATGGCGTGTAAAATGTTTTCACCGTTCTCGTTGGCATCTAGAGACAGTTGCGCTCCGTTCTCGATGAAACAGTGGATCAACGAGGAATTCAGGTGTTTCTGGAGAGATAGCAAAAGACAGTCAAGTTTTATTATTTTTACTCAAACTGCCTAAGTTCAAACTTAAAAACAAATATTGTTCACATGATTATTTTAACAATAGTGTAAAAGTAAGTTGGCCTGACGTTTCGATCCTAGCAGGATCTTCTTCAGAGGCTTAATGACAAGTAACAGTAACAGATGGGACAAAAACATGCAAAATAATAATCTTTCTCACAAAGAGAAATGTTTAACAATTTATTCATTCATCTAGTTCAATGGATGCAAAACCACAATTTCAAACATCTTATTTTTACAAGAACGACCAGACCTTTAACAACAAGTATCTCTTTTGTGCTCCTAGCTGCAAATGTTTGTCCATATTCTTGCTAACTGGAATTCATTTTTACAAATTTACTGGTGTTTTGTTTGTTGGTAAAACTTCTGCTCTCGTATTTCCTTATCATTTGCCCCTTGAGTAGATCCTACTTCTGCTGTAATGTAAGGCCTTCACCTTCAAACTTGCATACATTTTTACCTTCACAGATCTTTCTTAGTATACAAGCTATTCTTTATTATCTTTTCTCAAACACTGTACTCGAAATAGTCCAAAGTCGGATAGACTTGTGGATTATTTATGAAATGCTTAAATATCTATTTTTATATCAAATTCAGCATGTGCACTGAAAGGTAAGTATCTTTGCTTGTTATTGTCATAGCAAACGTGCACAATTTGTAACAAAGTTTACCTGTTTGACGGCGATACCCAGGGCGGTTTCATGATTGGTTGTAGGGGTGGAAGGGCTACAGCCGTTCTTGACCAAGACATTTGCCATCTTCAGGGCGACTTCTTCGTGTACTCCAGCATCGTGACCATCAAGATGTTCCTTTTTTTTGGAGTGAAAATATTAAATTCGGTAATTTTCATAAATGAAAACAATGCTTATTATTTGATTCACACCAGAGATGAACTTAAATTTTTTTTTTTTCAGAACGAGATAGATTCATCATTCTCAAAGACCGATTTATTGCTTTGCATCTCAAAAAGGGATGAAAATCGTGCGACGTACTCCTCATACATGTCCGTTTGGGATGATAGGCAACTTACCTAGGTTGCTTTGATTACTCAGATGATTGTTTGACCCTAACAGGATCTCCTTCAGTGGCAAAGTTTAACCTTTGAAGGGGATCCTACTAACGATCAAAAAGCCCCCTCTCCCCCCCCCCCCCCCCCTCTGACTACTATATATCAAGCTACACCGACTTTTTGGAGTACATAAATAAGGGGTTAATCAACGGTCTAGCGTGCGTTACTCAAAGGATTAATGCACAATCGGGGGTAATGCAAGCGATGCACGAGGGCGGAGCCCGAGTGCATCCAGCGATAGCATTAACACCCGGAGTGCATTAATCATGTGAGTAACGCACGCTAGAACGTTGATCAACCCCGTTCATTCATACACTACCATTTGTGTGGGGGAAAAATCATAAAACAAAACATTTTTGGTTACATATAACCAAAGATTTATTAAAGTGATGCCCCGTAATTTTACCGTGCGTTACTCACAGGATTAACCACGGTCAGCTGACCTGAATGGACCAATAGGATTTAGGAATCTTTACTAAGTATGAATGAACAGTTCATTAAACAGATTTTCTTTCTTTCTTTGTTTTTTTGTTTAAGTGAAGTAAATAAGATAATCCTAAATAAGCAGAACAATACTGGTTAAATGCTTTGTATTCATTGAATAGAAAATAGAAATACTTACAGCGGTATTAGATGCAAGGTGATGCAACTGGAAGACAAACCAAAAGAGGAAAAGTAGTCTATAAAAAATTGTTTCTTATTATCAAAACAACTCTATACGAGTATCATCTCCCCGAGCCATCATTTTGCTAATCTGAACATTACGTAATAAACATCTGTGAGGTCAAAGAAATGACAGTCCTCAAACGCTGATTTCCATGTTTCAATTCACGTAACAAACTTGTATTAAAACATTTCTTATTTTTTTTTTTGGCAGAGTGATTCCTTCCACACTTACCGCATTCCATCCGATGAAATCTCTTGTGGTAGCATCTGCTTTCTTCTCTTCGACCAGGAAGAGAAGGCTTTTCAGTCGAGATGGAGTCAGATCAAATTTCACTGCCATGGTAACCATTGTCCATCCATCAGCGTCCCTCATGTTCACGTCCGTCCCCAGTTCCTTCAGGAGGAGGTCGACGCATCCTAGATGACCTTTCAGAAAAGCTATCCAATGTGGTGGCACCTGAAATAAGGAGAAGTTGGAGGGACATCCATTAAAGATATCTTCAAAATTTGGGAAGATGAGATAACTAACAGAAAAATGGTTTTCATCAAGTTTATATTTTATACCACTCGGATTGATTATTCCTGTGATGCAACGCCTTTAGTGATACACTTAATAGTCTGAGATATGAGAAAATCAAATACACACCTCATCCTCAGCTCGAGACTAACTGGATTAAGATTGTAATGAGGTGACCCATGAAGATGCCATGATGTGCTGTCTTTCAATTCTTGATAGAACAAATATTTACATGCTTTGATTCTAAAAGGTCAAATGTTTTGTATAGTATATGTAGAATAGTAGTTTACTTCAATGGACTAATTCAAACTTGAAATTTCTTTCCTGCTTCACAAAGAAAAAGCATAATTTTATGCAAAGTTGAGTATGATAGCATTGAAGAAAATTAGCTTTTTCATAGAATATTAAAGGTGAAGACTACATAACTTCAAGGTCAACAATCCATGTTACTTAACAAGATTTAATATAACCAAAAAAATAAATACATATTTCAAATTTTCTAGTGGTTATGACTTCTTTCCATACTGCTTACCTTAGAATCATTTAGAAGTTTAGGATCGGCCCCTCCTTGTAACAGGAGCTTCACACAGTGAAACCAGCCATATCCTGCAGCATAGTGAAGAGGTGAGTTCCTGGACGAATCCAAAGTGTTAGCACCAGCTCCCTTACGGAGCAGAAAAGCGACAACGGGTTCATGTCCATTCATCACGGCATGAATCAGTCCTTTTAAATTTATCTACAAGATAGAATGGTTGATAATTTATCTACAAGATAGAATGGGTGATCACAGGTAAGGACCTAGCATACAGGCAACAACAGTAAGTGACTGTTGTTCTTGACAAACATTGTAAAGACCTAACAGACAGGCAACAACAGTGAGTGACTGTTGTTCTTGACAAACATTGTAAGGACCTAACATACAGGCAACAACAGTAAGTGACTGTTATTCATGACAAACATTGTAATCAAAATAACAAACTGTATACTTGATTTACCTGGTTATACTTGAAAATGTAAATAGTTAAGCTGTGAGGTATGTTCAAGTTTTGCAGGCCAAGGATGAAATTTCAATCTAATTTGCACTTGGAAATATTCACGACCCATACATTTGACTCAAATGCTAACTTTGCAAGGATCAGTAGGAATGCACATAGCAGCTCTTCTCTTCAATCTAGCCTAAGGACCTGTTCCCAATCCCATCATTCACTTTCCTAACCTCATCTCTCACTTTCAAACCCCCATCAGTGAGAGCGTGGTGGAAAATTGGCTGAGGGCGTCGGACTTGTGATCCAAGGATTGCTGGTTTGATTCCTGCCTAGTTCATTACGGTGTGTCCTTGTGCAAGATGTTTTATCTCAGTTGGGGTTCTCCACCCAGGGGTTAAATGGGTACCTGTGTGGTAACTTGTCATTGTGCGCGATGTATATAACTGCAGCCGCCTGGATGGATTGTCTCTGGGACAGGTTATCATTGACCAGGGGTAATATAACGTCTGCTAAGCGCTTTGAGACCTATTGCTGGTATAAAGCGCTATATAAAAATTGAATATTATTAGTATTGAAAATCGAGTATAATCTTTACCCAGCCCTATCACAAACATTTCTGTACACGTTATTAGAAGGATGACATTTGGATAACGATGGTTCAGGACAAACCTTTTCCTTCGATATAACAACCAAGATCGACCAATGCCTGCACCGTCTGGTAGTGGCCTTTCCTGGCGGCCAGAATTAAAGGAGTTACTTTATCAGTGTTGGGGGATGAGGCACATTCAAAATCCACTGTGTGTTTGGCTAGCAATCTACAGATATCCTGAAGGTGACAAGATGCATGGAAGGATGAATGAAAGTGTAAAATGAGGCTATCAAGAGTAATTTTAAACTTTTTTCCTCTCCTGTTTATTTTAGTCGTGTCAACTGTTGTCGACCGCAGAGCTACAATCAAAAGGCACTGTTCACAGATGGAAAACACTTTCCAGGTGATTCGGTTATGCTTTCTTTCATCTAAAACAGTTCCTGTCTTCTAAATAAACCATCAGCCTACTTACCAATCTTAAGATATAATGTACAGTAAGGATGGCTGCTTTCAGATACAGGTTGGCCATCTCCTTTGAGTACTGTCCTATTGAGCAGATCATTGCTCCAAACTTCACTACAAACTTATCGCAAGGATTCCGTACAAAATATTACGAGCAAGTGTACAATAACTTCCTAATCGGTCATTTAAGAGTGAAATTTCCGGTCACGGAAATTTGAAGAGGAAAAACATATGTTTCCATAACAACACTGCAGTTCGGTGTATGATTTAGTAACTTTGTGAGAGCATGACTTACCTCATAACCGTTCTCTGCAGCGTAATGAAGAGCCGTGAAGCCATTATTATCTTTCTTGTCAACGTTACGCACACTGCTTCCACTGCCGCCTTGACCTACACAGATGAGAAAAGATTCCGATCATTAACTGGAAAAACTCAACCTCACCCACCGAGAACAACTTATTAGCAAAAAGTTATGCAAAAATGACCAAATTACTGCAATTCCATCATCATCTCATGACAAAAAAAACTTACAAACTTCACGATCGTCATGAGAACGTTTAAACACCTAATTATTAAGGCTCACTCCATCTGACATTCAGTACTTTTGAAGCTTGCTAATTCCATCCTATGACTCAATTTTTCAAGACAAAATTGCACTTGGGTCTTAGAAAAACCTGACAGTATACAAAAACAAATTGTGAATACCTTTCTGTGTTGGATTTTGGTCACAATTTTGGTTACACAGAAATATATCATAACCACTAAACAATTTTTGGGGGCTTTCTAAAGCTTCCTTGTCATCTCTTTACCTTCCGTTCATTCTACCACCCTCGGTTGGTATTTCTCTCTTAGTTACTTTTCCTCTCGATTTATCGGTCCTTTTCATTTTCTACTGACCTGTAGTCTCACTGTCCATTGTCCTATTTTCTGTCATTTCCTAATCACAAACATGCTCACGTACGTCAATATCTTTCATTAACCAATTCACAAATTCAGTCGCATCTGTCTTTCCATTCCAATTTTTTTTTTTTTTTTTGGCTGCTTTATTTTGTGTCAGTATGACTTGCAAAAGATC
Organism: Apostichopus parvimensis; assembly: GCA_000934455.1. Taxonomy (NCBI): domain Eukaryota; kingdom Metazoa; phylum Echinodermata; class Holothuroidea; order Aspidochirotida; family Stichopodidae; genus Apostichopus; species Apostichopus parvimensis. Next base: position 130,434 of record KN883912.1, read on the forward strand.
CTGTTAAAATTAATGGCAGCAGATCCTCAAACTTTTATACAAAACAATGGATTTGACAAAATTCTAATTCTTCCACAACTCACCTTTGCTGGGTTTCAGTAGCTGTACAACATTTTGAAGCTGGCCTAACTTTGAAGCAATCATCAAGGGTGTTAGTCCCCTACAAGTCCCTGTATCAGCTGGTACGCCTCTGTAACAAGAAAGAAAAAAAAACGTCTTTTAAGAAAAACTCCCAACTTGTACCCTTCAACTCCGGGTACAGCAGTTCGTTCCATTTTTACAAAAAATGTACGGCTATACTTGCCAATTTTCTCTACATGTCATTGAGAAATGTTCCATTCAAGAACAAAGGACAACGTCAAACAGTCCTTTGCTTTCGGGCATTTCCATCAAAAATCTTGACGATCATTAACAAATACGAATTTTCTATGCAAGTTTAGAAAAGAGAATTGCATCAATAATTTGACAAATGAAAAAGATGTGATTATTCATAGTTGCTGAAAACCAATTTGTTTTCAAACGAAACTAACACCTCGAAAAAAAAAAGTCACTTTAAGAATGAACCTAACCTTACCCATGATAAATGACAAAGGTTTTAACTCTGAGATCTGCTAAATGTTATGTTCCCGACAAGTTTCAGTTTCCATTATAAACTAGGGATCTCTGATACCCATCATGTCAGCAGTAAGACACCGCCTCCAGCAACAATCAGGCTCTTCTGTCAATCGGCAAATTATTATTTCAAGTTCAAGAGCCGTGGCTCCTCAGCAACCTCTCGTCAGGCTTTGTTCACGAACATTAATTTTTTCCCCAAAATTGGATCTACATCAAGTCGGCTGGCTGTCTATTGGTAAATCTACTTTTTCAGTGATATTACATAATTTGTGAAAATAATAATTACTATCAAAGTAGAAATGAACCTACCGTGACAGCAGGAGAGCGAGAGGAGCGGGGCCCTTACAGGCAGCAGCATAATGTAACAGAGTCCAACCGTGTTGGTCTGACAACGTATCTCCAGCATAGTAAGTCAGAAGATGAGCTAGCACCTTAGCATTAGGATTAATAGCAGCACAGTGGAAAGGAGTCATCTAAAGAAGACAAAGAAAAAGTGAAAATATTGATCAAAGGTATGGAAACATACATAACAAGAATATGTGTACTTAAACCACTACTATAGTATTATGGTGCATGTAAGGAGTATTATAACAGCTGTCATTTTTTTTACTATTTCTTTGATTTTTAGCAAATTGACTCTTTTGTCAAGGAAAGACAATTGAGCACACGATTTTCTGACACCTCAACAACAACTACATAAATGAACAACTGAACACTGACTTGGGAAATTATAAAAATAAATATAAAAAAATGAAATAAATAAATAAAAAAGTAAAAAATAATTAAAACATCTTTTTTAGAGGGACCTCCACCAACTAATGGTTGAATCGTTCCGCTGGTAGAGTACAGGGCTTTTAACTTTGAGGTCAAAGGTTGGAATTCCGTTCTAGCCCAAACTTTCTTTGCCTTTTTTTCCCAGTTTCTAAAGAAATATCAGCAGCTGTCTTTATTTTCAATATACTGCCTCCTACCGAGCAATTAATAATGCATGCAAACCATGCTGCTTAGTTTCTAGCAGTTTCAGATACTAAACACAGAAAGTAGAACACTACCCATGCTGGTTTAAATATGAATACTTTGACAGATTTACCTAGGCCTAGCCTAATTTACATACAACATTCTGAGCTGAAGTTGTCATCAATTGATGATCCTCAATATGACTATCTATTCGAACCGGGAGAAATTCATACAACGGTTTTTTAGAAAACAGCACTTTTTACTCAAGAGGAAAATAACAGGATATCATATGACATCCATTAAGGTTACATACTTTTACTAAATGAAACAAAACTCAAAACCTAAGAAGAGGAAGCTCATTATGGAAATTATTACAGCAGGTGTTTTCAAGCAGTTGTTTCTCGTCTGTTGGGGACATTTTTCAGCCATTTTCTCTCATTGTTGTAAAAAGGTAACACAAACATTCAAACTGAAAATATTTCCTACAATTGTATTCCTTAAAAAAGAAGCAAATCTGACAATTACAAAGATTGACAAATCCAGTCCGAGAACGGATAAACCAAAATACCAACCACTGGAAACAATTTAGATGAACCGTGCTTTAGCTTTAAGTATTACATGAAATTTCTCTGAGTGAAGCTTTCATAGCAGGCATGAAAGGCACACATGGCTGAGATTAACCATTTCTTACCTTGGGACATTAAAAATCAAACTGAGAGTTGCAAACTTTAAGCTTTGTCTCATGTTATTTGGTTACATTTCTGCTGGTAGGTTAATAGTAACGTAAATATTTAAAAGACAAGCAGCTAAAACAAAGAGTCTGCGAGAACCAGTCGGTGGCGCAGAGCCGTACGTAGAATCCACGTAGAGGAACAACGTGGAGAGGAGCAGGGAAAAACCCCACTTCCTCTTGTACCAGCAGTTTTATGGAAAACAAACCTTAGCATTATCTGCAGACTTCTTCTTTGTAATAGCAATGCTAGTATTTGGCAACTCTTCGGGATTGTCGACCAATAAAACCTGGAGAGGAGAGAACGGTTCAATTAAAAGTTTCGGAAACGTGAGGATGAAGTTTACGAAACAGATAATCGAAATGAGTATCGATACATCACCATTATGATGACAAATCATGTGATAAAGGGAAACAAAAACACTTCCTTGTGAGAGGTTCTAATAGTTGACTTTATATATGGGACTGTTCCAAGCTTTCAAATAAAAAGATTGAAAATCTGAAATAAATTCACCTACAAATTGTGATTGTAGAAGAAGGGACGATTTCGTTGATTCGACAGATTCATCAAGGGATTAAGAAAACACAAAACCTGTTAATGTTGTAGTAGTGTAAAAGCAATCACAGGTCATGTTTCCACTGACAGTTTGTGTTTTCATATCTTTCTTTAATTCCTGAATCAGTGAAAAATATGGATGTAGATCCATAAATCTCAACCACTCTTGGTTTAAAACCCTTTTAAAGAAATTTTACAGAAATTTTGAGAAAATGGCACTAGTTACTATAAAACACATTTCTCATAAGATCTTGATATAAGAAGGTAGAAACGACACTATGAAAGGCTGTCTTGTGCAATGATTGTTCCCAGTTCTCGTACCTTACAGAATACATCAAAATTTCGCTTCTGATAGATGCCTTTTCCTTGCAGTTAAACGTTAAAACCACATATTCCTTCCAGAGCTTACTGACCTGTTCGTGAAGTTTGTGAAATCCATGAACGGTTTCTTTTCCCTGGCACGTTTTGATGACTTCCCCGGCGAGCAGACGATTTCCAGACCTGACAGCGATATACGCATTCTGCTGCATTTTGGTCTGTTCACGACAATAAACATGAATAAACATTTAACGGACTTACCAAAAGAAATCATTTACACTGATAACACCGAAATAACTATTTAATAAGGTGACAACGAACAGTACAGGTTCATTGAAATCATCATTATTATTAGTATCACGCTGACTGCACTTAAAAAAAAAACATGAAGTTGTACTAAATCGTTTAGAACGAAACCCGTTTAAACTGTCAACATGAAAATCACTGCAAAACATTGACCCTTTTGCATCTCAAAGGTCATGTTCCCAACGTATAACAAATCGGTCGCAAGTAAAAAGTGTTCAATTTCGCAAACAGTCGACAGAGACATAAATCTGAGCGTATCTGATGAATAAACCGTGTCTTTCTTTCCAAAGTTTATTTATCAAGAATCAAGTGGTGCTCAAACATCACACCTGGATCTACGAGAGGAACAGCAACTCCTCTTGTCACCTGAAACAGAGGGAGGAATTGCCCAATATTTCTGCAGGAAATCCATAGACATTGTATTAATACCAAAGCCCCTTTCATGTTGATATCAATCGGGTAGTACTTACACTGGAAATTTTAAATGGAGGGCTGGAATTTTTTGAGGGCATCTCAGTTTTTGGTAATAATTATGATTTAAGGATGATGGTCAAATGCCTACAATTTTTGTAATACATCCTCCAGAAATGATTTTTTTTTCAACTTTGTATTATATCAAAGCCTTTTTACAAATTTGGGAATAGTTCTAGGGACACTTGTTATAAACCTGTGGACATTATATACAAAGCAGGGACAATTCAAGGGACACTTTTTATCCAGAGACTGTACCAGAGCTAGGGACTTTCCTCGGAAATCAAGGGGTGTCCGGTCACCTTACACCTTCATTTGTAAGCTAAAGAGAGCAGTCTTTGGCCTTCTATTTACTTCTGCATGAAAAGAAGCTATAATATTATCAAAGATGGACTCACCAATACTTCTGGATCATTCACAGCCAGTTTTTCCAAGAAATCCAAGGGAACGTCATTTTTCATTGCAAACTGGACGATGTTTAGGTACGGTTCCCCACTAGCATTGAAAAGGTTCAAATCCTGAAGGAAATGAGGATAAGAACAGATCCTCTTTGAAATTGTATCACCTCATTTGTAACCTGCTCTCCTTAACAAAGAGGGATTGATTTGTTTGTTTATCTATAACAACAAGCAGTTAATTAATTAAGAGAATCATCAAAACATTTTCTTCAGCACTCTTCCATTACATAGTTTGGATGGTTGTCCTGTTCGTTAAATCAGTTTTTTCGGATCTGGTTGCAAATATACCATCATTTTAACAAGTGTCAATCAAAATGAGATTGCAATTCAATATAAAAAATCATAACAACAGGAAATATAAATTATTCTATTTCATTCCCAAAAGGGATACTATTTTGAGTACTTGAATAAATCTCATACAGAAAGCACAAAACTGAAATCATGTAGGTTTTCTGCTAGTTCTTTAATTATTGAGAATGAAAATATGACTCATAAAGCTGCTATCACCTGAAATGCAATGGTTATAGCAGCACCATTCAGAACAAAACATGACTAAAATTATAAAAATTGAAAGTAAGATCATTTACACATTAGCACTAACACAAACACAAGACGACTAAAATGGTCCCAATATTTCAACAATTGTGACTCTGTTATTCTGTACTTACCCTGGCAAATGCAAAGTTACCCTCTTTGGTTCCTTTGGCAGCATTGACAATCTTTGTTCTATGGCCCATTAACACATGATGAAATCTGTAAAATGATGAACACGAGGTTCACAACATTAATTAAATCATAAAGCTAGAATTCTCTGTAGATTAGATGACTAGACAAGACATTACTAGACCAGACCAGGCAAACCAGGACAAGAAAAGTCAAGATGAGACTGATTTTGAATCTTACATAAAAGACATCAAACCGCATGTCCGTTAACATCAAGTACATTAACATGCATCATGAAATACATGAAACCTGTCAAATGACACAATCATAAACAACATTTATTTCATAATGGTGCTTGAACTTTCTGGCAATTAGAACATTAGATGAGACCAGGTCAGACCACACACGACATAACCTAGAACGGAGAATGTATAAGGCAAGACAAGTACAGACAAGAAAAGACAAGACTAGAGACATGACATGAAAAAACCAGATCAGACAAACCAAGACAAGACAAGACTAGAGGGCAAGACAAGACATGACAAAACCAGATCAGACAAACCAAAACAAGAACAGACAAGACTAGACATGACAAAACCAGATCAGACAAACCAAAACAAGAACAGACAAGACTAGACATGACAAAACCAGATCAGACAAACCAAGACAAGAACAGACAAGTTTAGAGGGCAAGACAAGACATGACAAAACCAGATCAGACAAACAAGAACAGACAAGACTAGAGGGCAAGACAAGAACAGACATGACAAAACCAGATCACACAAACCAAGACAAGAACAGACAAGACTAGAGGGCAAGACAAGACTGAACATGACATGACAAAACCAGATCAGACAAACCAAGACAAGAACAGACAAGAGGACAAGACATGACATGAAAAAACAAAACACAAAAAAAAAGGGAAAGAAAAACAAGGGGGGGGGGGGACACACCTTTTAGGCTGCAATTTATCCAAAACTGGATTGGACATTCCCACTCTAGCAGCAGAAGAGAAGAGCTCCTTCGACAGCATGTCAAACGCTTTGTTACTTTTGAGTTGCATGGAGTACAGCAAGGCATTTTCCTGAACATCGGCAGATCGGCTCACAAAGACAGATGGAACATTCAATCTGTCGTCAATCAGCCTCTGGAGTGATCCCTGGTTATCGGTTAGGACAGCATGGATTGCTTCCTTACATAGCATTAAATTTGAATTCTCTGAGACTTCATCTTCCTTTCTGTGAAAACAAAATTATTGAAATGTGTGTGACAGTAAACCCGCTAAAAGAAGAAGGGAACACGTCAAGTTTGTGTCCCATTTACACCACACCATCCCCCCCTCCCCACCCCCTCCCTATCCAACCTCCCTCATCCCCATAGCATTGTGACTATCAAATGAGTAATCAATGTGCCACTTCTTATACAGTTCTAAGTGCTATTACACTACCTTCTGCAAAGTACACTGTGTGAACTATACAATCGAAACAAAATGGAGTTTGTGATGAGCATGAGGTACAGTATGTTTTAGCAATTTTTCACTTGAGTGATTGCAGTTTCCTGGATGAAAATAGCTTGCAACAATATTAAAGGAATATATGCTCAAAAGAAAGTGAAATTGGGCAGATGAAGTTATAATATCTGACAGCTTGTTAAGGAAACAAACCTCATTGGAGTGTCTACATAGCAAGTAGCGGTACAATGAGACATTATCCAGACCAGACACAATTAGGTGATAACTGCCTATCTCCAAACCTTTCTGTAACACATATCAATATGAAAGGACACTATAAAGTATATCATGGAGTATAATTCTGTAATTTACAAAATTGTTAATCTTTGCTGAAGTAATTTTCAACAAATTTTCCTCTCATTAACAAAGCTATGAGGGTTGCTGCTGGGTATAAAATATACATCACAATATCAAAGTGATCTTTACAACTATACTTTGTAAAAGATATGCTATGTCTGTAAATAACTGCAAAATGATTGTATGTATATAATATTGCTCACTGGAAAAGGTATCATACAATAAATGGCTCGGGAGAAAGCAAAAATGTCACACACCGAAGTATCATGATCAAAGGACGTGCAACATTCCTTTATTGACAACAGCAGGTAGAACTAATATAACAGGGGCTTTGAAATTTATGAACCCATTAAAACTGTGGGTTTTTTTAAGCTTATTAAATAAAACCACTTTTCTGAAATGGAACTCAGTAAAATGCAGTTGCACCCAGCACACCACATTTTGGAAGGTACAAATTTCACTTTCAATCTTAAGTGAAACTTATTAATTGGCAAAACTTTCATTTTGAGGTGAAACTTTTGTAGTTGGTTTGCAAAAACAAATGAAAACTTTAAAAAAAACTCACTGGACTGCCTGAAATCTGTCTGTGGAGACCAGGGCTATACTTGAGTTTGGTTTTAATGCTTTATTTGGATTCTGATTGGTCCCTTTCCAGTGTTGGGAGCCTGAGTTGACAGAGTTCCTTGCACCACCCTTGCTTCTACGCTTGGCATTTTTCTTTTCTTCAATTTTATGGAGTTTTAAGAACGGTTTGATGTGCTTTAACTTGACGACTGCTTTTCTCTCATCGTCAGCCTCTTTGATTCTTCTAGAGCCTGTGTGGGGTATAAAATGGGCCACCATTAGGTAACGGGGGGGGCGTTGAACATAAAAGGAAAATTTCAGCCTGGATTGAGGAACAGTTTCACCACTGATTCCATTTAAAAAAAAAACATGCCTGACATTCATGATATATGTAGAACGGTCAATACACTGAACAGTCAAAAATTTTTTTTCTTTTATGGGGGGTAATGAATTATTGACACACACGCTTTAAGTCATCCTTTGAACAATGAAACAGGCTTTCAACGTATTTGTTTCCATATTTACCTCTCGGCTTCCTGGTAGGCTGCCTCTTCTCATTTGTCTCTTTCATCTCAGCAACACTCGTCGAAGGTTGCCCGTTTAGAAACGAGCCATTTTTATGGGATGCGGATGGGGGTTTCCTCGGGTTGTTGTGTTTAGCTTGATTCTTGGACATGATAATAGAGGCAGTAACAGCTTCGGCCAGATTTGAACCTAAATTAAAGTTTTTGGAGAGAACACAATAACCGGTTGATAGGAAAACAACACACATTACAATCTGCAGTGGCAGAGAAAAAGCAACATCTTCACCAAAGATAAGTAAAGGAATAACAGGTTGGGATGGTTTCAATACAATGGTATTTTGGTAATAAATACTCAACATGTTAAGATGTTAAGATTATGCACACCCTCGCTAGAAATTATACGTAGGAGATATTCACTTCTGCAAAGGAGAAGTGCATTCTTTT